>PVJS01021583.1:0-31353 GCA_004027185.1 Glis glis
TCCCGGGCCGCGCGCGACGGGCTCGCTCCGCCTCGCCGCCCCGCCCCGCCCCGCCCCGCCCCGCCCCGCCCCCGGCCCTCTCCCGCCCTCCCGCAGGCGCGGGGGCGAGCGGCGCGGGCGCGCGCGGGCGCCGCCTCCTGCCCACCTTCCTACACTGTGGCTACTCGGGGCTGCGAGACATTGCAGCGCCTCTGTCCCCGGGCGCGAGTCCCTCCTCGCCTCTCCCGCACGTTCGCCGCCGCCGCCGCCGCCGCCGCCGCAGCGCTCGCGCCCGGGGCGGACAGCGCGCGTGCGCGTGCGCGCGCCCGGAGCGGACAGTGCGCGTGCGCGCGCCCGCCGGTCCCCGCGCTCCCTCCCCCTCCCGCTCCGCTATAACTTGGCTGGCGAGGAGGAGGCGCCGCCGGAGTCGGAGGGCGGGGAGCTCGGAGGAGGGAGCCCGAGAGTTGTGGAGACTAGTGACCGGGAGAAGTCGCAGCCCGCCCGGGTCGGCTCCTTCCCGCTCGCGCCTCCCTCGCGCTCACACCTCCTCCGGCCCGCGCCCTCGCCCTCGCCCTCGCCCCTGCCGGTCGCTCTCGGGGCCGCGGCGCGGTGGGGGCGCCCCGGGCTGCCCTCGCCGTCCCGGTGCGGGCGGGCGGGCGGGCGAGCGGGATGTGGCGCCTGGTGCCCCCGAAGCTGGGCCGCCTGTCCCGCTCGCTGAAGCTGGCGGCGCTGGGCAGCCTGTTGGTGCTGATGGTGCTGCACTCGCCGTCGCTGCTCGCCTCCTGGCAGCGCAACGAGCTGACCGACCGGCGCTTCCTGCAGCTCAATAAGTGCCCGGCGTGCTTCGGCACGAGCTGGTGCCGCCGCTTCCTCAACGGGCAGGTGGTGTTCGAGGCGTGGGGCCGCCTGCGCCTGCTGGACTTCCTCAACGTGAAGAACGTCTACTTCGCGCAGTACGGCGAGCCCCGCGAGGGCGGCCGCCGCCGCGTGGTGCTCAAGCGCCTGGGCTCGCAGCGCGAGCTGGCGCAGCTCGACCAGAGCATCTGCAAGCGGGCCACCGGCCGGCCCCGCTGCGACCTGCTCCAGGCCATGCCGCGCACCGAGTTCGCGCGCCTCAACGGCGACGTGCGGCTGCTCACGCCCGAGGCGGTGGAGGGCTGGTCCGACCTGGTGCACTGCCCCTCGCAGCGCCTGCTCGACCGCCTGGTGCGCCGCTACGCCGAGACCAAGGACTCGGGCAGCTTCCTGCTCCGCAACCTCAAGGACTCGGAGCGCATGCAGCTGCTGCTCACCCTGGCCTTCAACCCCGAGCCGCTGGTGCTACAGGTAGGCGCGGAGCCCGGGCGGGGGGCGTCGGGCCGGGAGGGGCGCCCCGCCAGCCATCGCCGCCCGCGCCGGCCCGGGCCGGGGGAAGGGGCGGCGCCGGGGATGCCCCGGGCTGCGGCGGGTTGCAGAGGGCGACCAGCGGCTGGAGAGTCGGCTCTTGTCACCTACACTGGGGTGCATCTCGGCTTCCACTGCGGATCCTTCAACGCCAGAGGGAGTGCGTCTCGTACCGCTCCCAAAATGTCTCTCCAGCGAGTTTCCTTCCGCCCTCCTCCCTCTGCCTTTCTGCTTTTTATCCTCCGGGGCTGGTACGTGCACGGTGCACGGTGCACGGGGCGCCAGCCCGGGCACCTCTCTGAGTTCTTTGCGAGAGGTTTTATACCTTGTTCGCTGTTCCCTTTGCTGCCCCGCGTGGCTGGCCTAACTTCGGCCCCCGAGTCTTCTGTCTTTGTTTTATTTCTTAGTTCTTTTACCTGGCGCTCCTTCAGAAAGAGCTTTCGGGGACCGAGTGGGGGAGATGAGGTCAGAGACTGGCGCAGCGGTCAGGGAGGAGGTTCATCCAGGAGCCGTGCTTTGGGTGGGATTAGAATCTGAGAAACGGGGAAAAAGTAAGGCAGCGTTGGGTTGGGGCTTCCTAGGCTAAAAGCCAAGCCGGACATTTTCGCCCTGATCTGTGACCTGCCCTGTTCATCTGGCAATCTGGTTGAAGGAAGGAGATGAAATGTTAGGCCGGGGCCAGAAACAGGGAAAGGAGGCTCTGCTCTTTTACCTAATTGCATGACTTGCTCGCTTTATTTTGAAAATAAATGTCCCTTTGGGGGGAGTAGGATGGAATCTTTTACTGGTGATAGATAAAAGAAAAAAGATACTGTGTTTACCTTTGGAGTAGTTACTTGAGAAACTTCACATTCTCACCCAGCTTTAGTGCTGTGTCCTTGGGCAGTGATTAGAGCTGTGGGGTTGTGATCCCTCTTTGATAACTGCAGGAAAAGTTACCCTGCTCCCTTTTCATGACAGTTCTGCTGTATTTCAAATACAAGGGGGAAAAATTAATCACAAGTGATTTTGGTGTAGCTCGTACACCCTTTTTGCCCTGCTAAGAATGTTACTAATGGCTGAAGGGTTTGGACACAGGGGGTTAAAAAAATCTAAACTGCATTGAATAGGAATGTGCAGCATTTATATTGTTTTCTCAAGTCTTCCAACTATTTATCTTAGTTCAAACAAACCAACTTGGATTAGTTTAGCTAAATAATCTTAACAGACATATTTTGCCTCAAAGGAAATTTTGGTGTGGGTCTTAGTAAATTTTGAGGTGTCATAGGATGTGTGTAATGGGTTAATTTTAAAGTTCGTATTGCATATTAAATATTGCTGTGTCTGAACAGTGAATGCTGTGTAAAGCTAGTTAAACTTCCTTCGAAGAAATTTACTTTATTCAGTAGTTCCCAAACTAGTTAGTCTTCTAAAGGTTGAGTCATACACACTTGGATTGAATTTTTTTGCACTTAAGCTATCTTTTCAATTTAAGAAGGAGAAATCTTATTGTTTATATAAGCAGTGTTGGTCCCTGGAGAAAGCTTTAGCAGTGTATTTTGCTGAAGTAGATAATCTGTCCAAATCTCTGGGACACAAACATTTAGTAAGGCGCTATCTTACTAATACATATTTTCTACATTTGAAATACTGGCTGTCTATTGGTTTTTGTCAGATAATTCTGAGTATTGACATATTAGAAACAAGTAATATTAGGACCCATATTTTTTAAATGCTATTCATCTGGTTCTTTTTAAACATAAACATACTCATGGCACCTGAATTTAAGAAACTTTGGTATGTGACTTACACTAAGGTAAATCAGCCTTGTTTAGAAAGCTTTTATATTTTGAAGTCTCTTGGTGTTTGTAGTTTGAGATAGTCAAGTGTGCTATTTTCATCTTTAGTGATAAACAATGTTTTGAAACAGTTATTTATTATATTATAACTTAGTTATACAATTGCTCTGATCTGATGGGTGATTATAAGAGTTTCTTAGTTTGCTAGGAAAATATGTCTCAACAGTGTAGACGGTTACATTTGTAAATTGCATTTTTAATTTCAACAACCAATGTTCCAGGAATAGTATTAATACTTCTTAGCTAGTTACATACTGTGAAATACAAATTTTGGAGTCTTTACTACTAGTGAAGTCATATTAACATGTTTCTTTTTTTTAACCTGATAAGGAAGTAGACTAAGGCTTTTTAAAATAAGAGATCTTCATACGTCTTCTACTTTCCTCATAGAATCAACCCGGTGTTTGGTAAAAGTCGGTGAGTTCAGAAATATGAGCAACGTAATTGAAGACTGATGACAGTATAACACCACTAAAATAAGAAGAATCTCAAAATTCTGTGCTGAAGTACAGTTTTTATACAGTAATTCAAATACTGTTGTATTTGTAGAACTTTATTATTTTTTGTTAGCTAGACAAACTACATTTTTAGTATTTAAAGACCTATAAAACTATAGTATTGTTTGTGGTAGTATTAGGATATTAATACTCATAGAAAAAAATACTCAAATTTGGCTCTCTACTTAAATATATTTTTTGCTTCATGTAGTTCTAAACAGTGTTTTAAGGGTACTAGTATGTGTTTTACAGCTTAAGAAGAAACTTACATTTCTTTTTTCCAGGAGAGGGAGCTACTTATCGAATTTTTGGACAGTTGATAGTTGATGACAAACTAGATTTTTCTTTTCTTCTCTTGGCCTCAAATTAACTATTTTTTGGGGGAAAAGGTCTTTTGAACCAACTTCAAACTAGTCTTAACAAAAGCTTCATATAGTAAATATGCTTCCAAGATAAGCATTTAAAATCTCTGGATAAGCTACTAAAGAATTGAAAAATACATATTAATTTAACCCATTGGCCTCTTCTGATTTTAAGAAACAATAAACATTGAAGTTTCTATTATACCTTGAAGGAGATATGAAAGGTATTGTCAGTAAGATTTATGCACACATACATTATCTATGTAAGGCTGCATAGGTGTGCGATGTAAGTTTCCCTATATGAAGAAGGCAGTGTGTAAGTACAACTCTCATTGTTAGATAGTTTTACTAGTTTACTGCAGCCTATCTAGCTCTTTGGAAAGTTGTACTGCCATAGAATTATCTTCTGAAAAAATGTTACAAACAACAGCAAGGTAACACAAATAGTAACTTTACCTTCTACTCTGATACTTTCTTTTTTTCTTCACATTTTCACTTCACCAAGAGGTGCATTTTAAATGCCAAGTAATGCCATAGTTCTGGAGGGGGATTGGGGGAGGAGAGCTTTGTTGATTTTTGTATTATGTAACAGCAGTCTTGGAAAATTAAAAATTGAAGTGTCATATAATTGGCATAGTAAGTTACTTCACTGATAAAGTGTTATTATTTGTACTTACCTATTCTAAAATTTATGTATGTGTGTATATAGATATAGATATAGATATAGTGTGTGTGTGTGTGTGTGTGTGTGTGTGTGTGTGTGTGTGTTTGAGAGAAAGAAGAAAGATGCTGTTGGGATTTCTTGAAACCCAGACTGTATCTTTGACTTTGACCTGGGTATATTGAAGAACTGAACGTGGTCTTGTTCGTAGAAAGTGAATAAAGCTCTTGTTCTCTTAGTTGTTCAGGGGGAGGAGCTGAGAATTTGTTTTACTATTGTATTTGTAGAACTTTATTTGCCTTAAATTTTCTGAATCATGGTTTTAATAGGACTTGATTTTATAGTGTATAACTACCATTGTTTAAGATATGGCTGCTAAGCTTTCATTGTATTTCTTGTAAATGGCAAACTGTCTGCAAAGCGTTGATACAGGGCCTGATATGTGGTAAGTACTCAATAAATGTTAGCAAATAAGGTAAAAATAGTAACTTTAATCATATCATTTGATTTGCTGTTTTGAAGCTTATTTGGTATATGAATCATCTTCCAAATAGTGGTGATTCTATCAACTGTGCCTGTAGTTAAACTGATTTCATCCTTTCCTACATTAAGGATGAAGTTATTTTATTTTATGTAATTTTTTTGGTGCACTATAGTCTCACATCATAACGTTGTTCCTAGTGATAGCGACATACATGCACGCAGCACTTGGTGGGCTTTCCCCGGCCCCTCCTCACTCCCCTCTTCCTCATACAGGGTATTGAGATTGGTAAACCAATGTCAATGGAAGTGATTCCTTCATTCAGTGATGGTGTTTTTGTCTCAAAATAATTTATGTAGAGATGAATATACTTTTAAAGGGCACTGTTGAAAATAGTTTTTGGAGTAAACAAAAGATTATGGCTATCGAGCTGTTACTTTGGACAAGTTGCTAAGCATTTTGGGGGGTTCACTTTCCTCCCTATAAAACGAGGCTATTGGGTTAGGTCTTTTCTTTTGCAAACCCAACATCCTGGGGCTCTCAAATTCTTGAGCTGAGAAATCTTTAGGGTTTTCTTTTCTTTTTCTATTTTAGTTGCCTTCTGAGTTTGGTTTTAACAGATGGGCTCCTGTATAAGGGGATTGTGTACTTGGGTACTAAGTCTCTGCCACAGTATGAGTTGCAGGCTAGGACCTGTAATCTTTTTGCAAGTCTTTCTTCCCACCTCTAGACTTTCACACACCTGAAATCAGATTAAAACAAAACAAAATCAAGAGATTTCTTTAAGGGGAAAAATACAGAGTTAAGTGTAGCCAAGCTTCTTGTGGGGCAACAGTTTGTAGAAGCTCTACTTTCTCTCAAGAGTTTTTCAAACAACAGCTTAGGGAGCCCCCCTACGTTTTTTCCACTAGCCGCTGCTTTAGTAACTGCTTTCTTAGATTTAGACTTGAGAACACATTAGAGGTAGTTCCCAGTAGAGCACATTTGCTCTATTAAGTTAATAAGCTTTTGAACTTTTTCTGTTTTTTATTTGAAGTTTCCTTGATACTTTGGCACTTGAATGTTTTTCATGTAAGAACAGACAAAAATGATAAAACAATTTTGTGTACCTCAGGTCCAATAAAGGAGGGAGGCTTTTATTTTAGGAAGACCCTAGGGACAGACATCACCCTTAAGAAAGCATCATTTCAAGACCAGTGGAGCAGAATCATTTGACATCCTTGTCTAGACGCTGGACTTATTGATATATTTTGACCATGATTAATATTGACCTCTGTGTGTTCTTGCCTAATCTTCAGACTGTTCATATTTCCACTGCATGGGTTAGTACATACTCATCCATGTGTTCCTGGGGAAGAGTAAGCTTGTTTTTTTGTGGGGTTCTGTTTTCTAGACTTGGGTAGCCAGTTTACATGGGGATCATCAGACTGCTTGCAGGCTCTGGCCTACTTCCTGTGTTACCATCACTGCTGTTAACTATTCACAGAATGCTGACTTCTTTCTTTGCTTCTCTTTACCTATATATTAAGTTAATAATGGATTTAGAATGTAAAACCTGATTTTTTTTTTACACATAGGATGAACTTTAGTAAATGGTTGTAAAATGTCTTAAGAGTGAAAAGTAGTAGTATAAGATGAAGACGGTTATTGATCCTAGTTATAAACCCTGGAAAGTTATAAATTACATGTTAAAATATTTTATCCAGTTGACAGATTTCTGATAGGAAGTTATCTGAGAAATACCTGGGAGCTCTTTGGACTTAGAAGAACTGAATTTTGTTTGTTCACTTGACAAATAGTATCAGTACAAGGCATTTGAACTAAAAGGGTGGAAAGACTGTCCTAGGCAGAAAGTAGGGGTGTGTGTGTGTGTGTGTGTGTGTGTGTGTGTGTGTGTTTTCACAATCAAGCCCTAAAATAAAGGTATATGCACACTGTCAGATGACTCATTTACAGAGGAACATCTGGGTGTAGCTTGGCAGGAGTGGATACCAGGGAAAGTTTCTGGGAGGAACTGAGTTGTGAAGGATGAATGGGATCTTGCCAGTATGGGGTTGGGGGGCTGGCAGGAGTGGTGGGGGACAGCATTGAAACAGCATCCGATTCATATTCTGTATTACCAGAGCTGTGGGATGGCATTGAGGAAATCACTTAAATGTTTCAGATCCTGGGGTTTTAATCAGTAAAATGGGGAGGTTAATACTTATCTAACAGGATTATTTTTAAAAGATTAAAGGAGATAGGGTTATTCAAGTAGTATATGTAAAGTATCTTTAATTGTAAAGCCTTTTGCAATATACTCTGCAAGTCAACTGTTCAATTTTTAGATAGTTTGTAGTAGTAGATAAGTTCTTTAGTGCATTATGCTGACAGCTGTCTCAGAAATACATAAATTTTACTTTTCTCATGGAGGATGTGCCAACCTCATCTTCCTTCCATGTGCTGGCGTCAGACGTAACTATGTAGCTGTTTCCTCAGGCTATAGTTTATTGGGAATAGTAATTTTAAAGGGGGTTCGGGATTCGTCCCATATAAAGTAAAATGAATAGAATGAATATTCAAGAGAAGGGTTGGATAAGGTTTCAGAAATACAAAGGAAATAGTATTTCTCTGTGAATTATTATTGTAGTTTAATAATTCTGTACTAAAAATGGAGGTTATGTCTGGGTTATGTATGATCTTTCTTAGACTCAGAATATTAGGTTTATTACCTGAAGTAAGTATGTCACTTCAGGATCTTCATATTTTTACTTTCTTGTGCTCTTTCGGGGTTTTAGTTGTGAAGAGATCTGACAAGAACCGTCCAGCATTGCTCAGTAGTGCCAGCACGGATGTGTACACCCTGGGGATGCCGTATGGACGGCAGGCCAGGGCCCAGTCTGCATAGCCTTGGCTTTCTGAAGTGCTATGTGTGGGCCACAAACGAAGAAGAAGATAACTTCAGATTTTACATACTATGAGGAGAACAGGAAGCGTTCTGGAGATAAGAGTGTTGGATTGGGAATGGTCAGAAATAGTGATGTTTGGCTGAGGTGTGAATGATGAGAAAAAGCTGCCAGTGCCAAGTTCTGCAGGCTAAAGTGTTTGGGGGCAAGAGGAATGCAAATCCAGGGTCCTCAGAGCAGGATAGAGCACAGGAATAGGAAGTAAGGTAGAATATAGGATGGAGGTAGGCAAGGGTAAGGTCCTGGGTAACTTTGTAGCCATATTAGATTATTAGATGAGCTAAGATTTTATTTTCAGAGCAGCAGGGAATCATAGAAGTGGTTGTTAGCAGAGCCTGATTTGTGAAGAGAGGGTTATGAGCCCGGAGAGGGCAGTCAGGGAGGGAGGCTTTGCCCTGGAGAGAGAGATCCTAGAAGTTTGGGTCAAGATGGTTGTAGTGGAGGTTATGAAAAGCAGTTGGACCCACTATATGTCTGAGTCTTACTGTTAGGTTAAGGTATGAAGGAAAGGGGAAAATAAAGGATTATCTTAATTTTGGTTTTTGGTCTGAGCAACTACTTTGTGACTGTTCCTTATTGTGTGAGAAAGCCCAGAGAAGATCTGGTGTAGGGAAATGAGGATTTGGTTTTGGCTATCCTAAATCCAAGGCAACAACCAGAGTGCTAATTGAAAATCGGGCACCAAATATTTAATGGAGGGAGACACTGCGCCGTTAGTGGATGCCTTGCTGTTCCGTGTTAATTCAGATTGGGTTTGAAAGGAACCAGGACTTGTCAGACTGTTTGAAGAAATTAGATCTTGACTAAGGAAAGTAAGGTAGAGGCCTTAGGTTATTGGGTTCAGTAGAAGCTTATTAGGCCTTTTTATTTTGTTTTTATTGGGAGCAAATGTTTGAGCATGGTGTTTGTAGTTATATATTCAAATTAGAAATGTGAATTAACGGTTGCTGGTTGACAGTAGGTAAGAAAGGGTCAGTTGAGATTAGTAAACGTATGCGTATTTAAAACTTGTAGCCCAGAGTCTTTTGGGAGGCATTTTTAAAGCTATTTATTCTAAAATCTGATTTATTTCTATTAAATTCAGGTAGTTTTTTTGCTGCTAATGTATTTTGACATTGGTTTCCAATTTTAGACACAGCTATTGGACATGATATTCAGTGGAAAACACAACCTTGCTATTTTCAAAGCATTGCTTAATATTGTTGGAATTTGAGGTGGGTGGAAAACGGCATTCAGAAAATTATTTTGTTATAAATGGGACACTAGGACTTAAAAATCTTGAGGTTGTTAAGCTTCTACAGTATTTGCAGTGGATTTTGGCCACTGCAAGACTAAGGTCTTGGAGAAATTTTAGCAAAAATCGGGTAAGCATTAAATCATCCCAGTGATTTTATTGTATTCCCCCTCCAGACAGTTCACAAAACTGTGAACACATTCGGCTGTCACCAGCACAGCACAGTTGACTAATCTGTATGAACAGCTGTTATAACATGCATTACTACAATGGGATATCATTCAAATTTGGGCTTTTAAAAACAATTTTGAATTTTAAATTGAACATTTAAACTTTTTTGTGCTTTTGATGATGACACGTACTTTCTAAGAGTGTTCTCAGGTTTACATTTTGTGTTTTTTTTTGTACAGAAATGCCAATGATATAGAGAATCCAATGACTGGATCTTAGATTGTATATGTTATTAGTAACTTTTTAAAACTTATTTATACTAGGAATTCCTTCCTCTTTTTTAAAAAAAAAGTCAGTCTTGAGTGGTAGCGTGTGCTTGTTCTGTGTTCCCTCATTTTATCTTTTTAGGTGAACTGCAAAGTTATGTGCTTTTTAGTAGAATGTTGGGAGGTGATGAATGATTATAAAATGTACATTTTTGTGTGAAAGGAACTTTTACCTTTTAAATTTAATATATGAACACTACTTTTGGTCACATAGGAGAAAAAAAAGGCAATAGAACACAAGCATCTCTCAGGTTGACCTTATTTTAATCTGTGAGTTTCATGCCATGTGTTGTTTGAAAATAAGGAAATCCAGTATATACTGTTTTATATATCTTTACTCATGTATCCATGTGTGCGTTTTTATGACTGTGTTGTGCCATTTTAGAATAAGGTGGCCGTATTAACTTGGAGGACGATGCCTATTGATGAAAGGTTCCATCGCGAGTATTTGTTTTTTGGAATAATGTTATATATCACAGATACTGGTTGGCTCCATAATGTAAGGTAATCATCAACATTAAGGTTTTGACATAGATTCATTTTTTTCATGAGCCCCAATGATCTGTTCCTCCCCTCCCCTCCAGATTCCACTGCCTCCAGCCCTTTCCCTCATTCCTTTTGCTAACGCTTCATTGGCCTTTTTTTTTGTGTGTGTGTGTGTGTGTGTGTGTGTGTGGCGGTACCAGGGATTGAACCCAGGGCATTCTACCTCCGAGCGACACCCCCGACCCTATTTTTTATTCTTTATTTTGAAACAGGGTCTCACTAAGTTGCGGAGGGCCTCACTACGTAGCTGAGGCTGGCTGCGAACCCAGATCCTCCAGTCTCAGCCTCCCAGGTACTGGGATTACAAACGCTTGGCTTTATTGGCCTTTTTTCATTACCAAGAAGACAGCGTCTCTCTCTAACATATGCTTGGAATGTTCTTACTCCCCAATCCTAGTCTGTCTGATAGTATCTCTCCTTAAGGCTCAGCCTGAGATCTGGTAGGGTAAATAATCTTACATTATTTTTGCAGCACCGTGTTTGCTGTGGGATGCTGCTATGTAGCATATGCACTGTTACCTTTAATCAGGAAATTCTAAAACAGAAGGGTGTTAGGTTGAAAAATTGTACCAATCTGCCTTTTTTGTTTATGAAATACGCTCTCCCTAGGTTGCTGAGAGTCACTGTGTTGTGGAGGCTGTCCTCAAACCTGCATTCCTTCTGTCTCAGCCTCCCAAGTACTGGGATTACAGATGTGTGGCTTCAGTCTGTCTTTTGAATCCATTTTTATTCTTGCAAAAAGAATTACAGCTGAGCTGGGCATGGTGGCGCACAACTCTAATCTCATGGAAGCTGGAACAGGAGGATCACAGGTTTGAGGCCAGCCTTAGCAATTTAGCGAGACTCTGTTTCAAAATGAAAATAAAATAGAGATGGGGATATATCTTGGAGGTAGAACATCCTTGGATTCAATCCCCACTACCCCACCCCCACCCCTACCCCACACACAGAAGAATTATAGCTGGCCCAGCATTGCCTCCGACCTTTGTGACTTTGGGCAAGTTAACACTGTGCCAGTAAGACTGAGTTAGATTTTTAATTCAGGTACCCTCCAACTCTAGATTTCTTTGAATTCACATCCCCTTTTATTGATCATTAAGACATAGTGACTTGCTTTTGATTTAGATAGTAATGGGTTGTTTCAGCATTTGGAATAGGCTTTGTGGTGCTTACCTATAAGTTGAAAGCAACTTAAAGTGCTGTTTATGTGTGTACATGTTACCAGGTCTTAATTCTTGCATTCTTCTTAGTGCTGTAATCTTTGGATGCTCTATACATTTCTCAGAGAATCAAATCTTTTTAGAGTTTGGTAACCAATTTACATAGCCCATTATAGATTAGACACTACTAAAGGACAATGAAGATGTTTCTCTAGTGGTTCTCAGTTATATTTGGAAGGTGTTGGTTTGTAGGTACCTTTTTGTAGGTGTTGGCAAAATTAGCATATCTCTTGATGAATGTCTGGATTTTAGTAAGCAGTTTTTTATAAAGTACTATTAAATTTATAAAGTGTATGCCATACTTTGTTCCTTGAATTGCCTGCTGAATGTGGTGGTACAAATATTATTCCAGTTATACAGAGGAAGAAACCAAAGCTCAAAACGTTACTACTTTGCTATGGTTACAACTAGTTGGATGTAGAGTTTGAGGTGGACATCAGAATCTAGTGTTGTAATTTTGAATCCATTATTCTACTGATATACTGTACTATGTGCCCCTTTACAGGAAATTTTGTTAAATATATCGTATTATCAAGATCATATATTTATATTTTATATTATAAAATGTGTAAACTTTCTAATCTTTACTATAATATTGAGTGTATACATTATATCACCTCCCACAGTGGACGATGACCTTAGTTTAGTGGTTTTGTTTACTTGTTTCTGAAACTTTGGCCTTAAGATGCTATCAATGAACACAATATTGTTACTGATGATATTTGAGTTTGATGGTATTCAAGAAGTAGCTTGCAATTTTGTTACCAAAAGAATTAAAAGTGCCTAGACATTTATATTAGGTTTCATATTCAAAGTAGTTTTTGCAAATTAATAGTGAAGTTATTTATAGTATCTATTTAAATCTTACCTAAGGTTATCCATATTTGGCCTAATTCTTAGCTAAGGTTAGCCATCTTTGTTTATTTCTTTCTTTTTTTTTTTTTTTCTGGTGCTGGGATTGGAACCCAGGGCCTCACATACATTATAGGCAAGTGCCCTACCACTGGACTATGCCCCCTGCCCAAGTTTCTATTTTTAATATTTATATTTATAGTGATAGTTCATAGATGTCTTTGTGTTATCACCAACTTAATTTAAAAATACACTAATAGAAAACAAATATGTAATTTTATAACTTTTTCACTTTGTACAATCTTAGCTAATATTTACTTTTAAAAAACTTTATATATAGCTGGGCCTGGTGGCACACGCTTGTAATCCCAGTACTTGGGAAGCTGAGACTGGAGGATCCAGTTTGCAGCCAGCCTCAGCTACTTAGTGAGGCCCTCCACAACTTAGAGAGACCCTGTTTTAGAATAAAGAATAAAAAATAGGGCTGGGAGTGTAGTTTGGAGGTAGAATGCCCCTGGGATCCATCCCCAATACCAAAAAAAAAAAAACCCTTTATATTATATTATACTTTATGATATATATTCAAGCCTGATTAAAAACTGTGAAAAAATAAGTAGAGTGCCTCCAATCCCACTAGAATCAGTACCATTCCAAGTTTAAGCCTCTTCCTTCATTTGAAAAGTGTTTGTACATTTTTAGTTGTAAATAGTTCGTTAAAATAATCACATTATTTCAGATTACATCAAATTATGCTTGTTCTAGGCAATTTAAAATTTTGGTTTTTAGATTTTGTTTTAAATAAGAAAATGTGGACCTTTGCAATAAATTTCTTAGCTTCTGTGTTTTATGCCCTATGAAGTTTGGTAATCAGGAAAAGCTTGTTTTTCATATTGCTTAATATACTTAACAAACCTAAGCTCTGATGTCTTAAAATTTTCTCTTTCAAACTCTGCTTGACCATGGTAATTTGGTTCTAAGCCAGGATTGCTTTAAATGCAAATTAGAAATATTTTGGCTTCCCTTGAGCATTTTTTTGTACTACAGTGTGTTCAATAGAATTCTGTTCTCATTAAGGAAATTTTAACTATTTTGATTTTACAACGAAAAATTCTTGTCATATGAGCACATGATGTGAATTCGTTTATTAAAGTTCTTCCAAAAGACTAGGGAGCAAACTATATGAAAGAATTGTCGTGCCCTTCTTAAAAATGAGGCATAACAAGATTTCAGTTAAAATTATCAGAGATCACTCTATGAATATAAAGTTGCTCAATGTGGCATTTGTTCATATATTTCACTCTGTTCTGCGAGGGACTTGGGTAATGAAGTGTAGATTTGACTGTCGTCTGCCAGTTGGAAGGGCTCCAAAAACAAGGAAGCATTTGTACATGTGCAGATGTTGGCAGGGACCCCTTTTCTCCTGTTGTCAAAGGCCATTTGCCTTTCACAAAGATATGTTTGTATCTATTCTACAATATCCCATCTGAATAATATGCCAAGAGTGTATGGCGGGATTTTTGTTTTACTTTTTGCATGACAAAATTACATAATTTCACATATTTACTTACTTTTAGTGTTTTCGTTTTTATATCAAAGACTTTATCCATGAATACTTCTGGGTAATAGTTAAATCCTTTGTAATCATTTGTCTAACTAAAATGTCAAGGTCATGAGGCATTTTAAATTGGGAGAAAACATTGAAAGAAACGTGTAGTTAGCAACAGTTTTTGTACCTCACATTGGACGTGGGCAATCTGTCACTTTTCCCAATACCCAAAAGAAACAAAAAAAAATCTGTCACAGGTTAAAAAATGTGCTAGTAGATATTGTCTCTGAACTAAAATTGAATCCATTAATTTACTATATTTAAAGATTCATAATAGCCAAATCTTTCATATAATTAGCATTTTATAACAAAACTACAGATATTAAAATATATTAGAAAAAAGTTAAACATAAAGAACAAGTATGGTTCTTGTGTATTGATAGATTGGAAAGAGAAGAAAAGCGAAAATCAGGAATTATGGATGAAGTTTAGTTGTAAAAACCTTTTTTGTTTTAGAGTTGATAAAAAAATTGATGTAAGGATATTAGTGTTCTTTAGCAAAATATTTAACAGTATTTTTAGCCCAGGCTAAAATTAATATTGCCTATTTTATCAATTTTCTCAAGAGGTAGAAAGAGAGCTCCACCTCTAGCTCTTTAAATGTGTGTAGACTATTCAGTTTTTGGCAATGGAAGTAGCCCATGTTTATGTTGTGTGGTGTTTTGTTATAGGGTGATCCTTCATACTCTCTTCCCAAAACCCCCTGTGATCATCTGTGTGTGTGTGCGCGTGTGTGTGTGCGTGCGTGTGTGTGTTCGTTCCTAACTTAAGGAAAGGCACTAGACTGAGAGGCGGCTTTTAAAACACACCTCTGCTCTTCTGATCCTATCTAAGAAATTGCTTAACATACCGCTTCCCATACTTCCCCTCCCCCTCCAGTGCTCATTTTGTAGTTAAGGGTGGTTCAACCACAGAAAGTATGTTGGATAAAATCTATCAGTTTACTTAAGTTGAAAATGACTTGTTTATGGTTGCGGGAGACTTTTCTTCTGATTTAGGATGATAATCTCCCCAGTACTTAGAAAACCCAGTAGAAAATCTTGATAAGATGAGGAAAAAATCTGAGGCTGGTGGAAGGTAAACAGAAAATGTGGCTGGGGAAAAGAAAACAAGACTAACCTGAAACCAAAGATGCTTGGAGTGGAGTTTGCATTGATAGGGCTCAATTTGTTCCTTCCTAACCTTTGGATGTAAGTTGGAAACCCAAGAATTCCTTGAATTCCACTCTCACCGGTTCTGGACTAGGTCAAGTGTTCTCTCGGGCCTGCACCATGTACCATGTTTTAGTAACTGACACTTATCATACTCATAATTATTTGCTAGATATCTGTCCGGTCTTCTAAAAATAAAAACCTAAGGCTAACCAGAGACTGTGTGTTTAGTTCACTCTTACTCCCAGCATAGCACAGTACCTGGACAATAATGACTGGCTAATAGACCTGCAGTACTGTTCACTCAAAAGAAAGGATTGGTCCGTTTCATTTCCATGAGTCAAGAAGGTACAGGAAAGCATAAATACTTACACAGTTGTTGATAAAGAGAGTGTCTTGCCTTTTTTTGATCAATTTGGTTCTGAGATTTTGGTAAGCAAGGCTTGTCAAACCTCACATTAGCTTTAAAATACAAAGTTCCTTCTTTGTATTTTTTCAGGTCCATAGTAATGGTATGAAATAGACAAAAATGAAGTTTATCTTTAATGAGCTGTTGACTAGCACAAGAAAATCCACACTCATTCCTAGTAGCAGCAGTCTTTACGGAGAGGATCTGGGGAGAGACCTAGGATATCTTCATCAGAATCTTTTATAATGGTAAGCTAATTCTTTTGTAGAGTTTCCCGTCTGATGAAGGTTGGCCATTTGCAAAATACCTTGGAGCTTGTGGAAGAATGGTGGCCGTCAATTATGTTGGAGAAGAACTGTGGAGCTACTTCAACGCACCATGGGAGAAGCGTGTGGACCTCGCTTGGCAGCTGATGGAAATTGCAGAGCAGCTTACGAACAATGACTTTGAATTTGCACTCTACCTCCTGGACGTCAGCTTTGACAATTTTGCAGTTGGTCCTCGAGATGGGAAGGTGATCATTGTGGATGCTGAAAATGTGTTGGTTGCTGACAAAAGATTAATTAGACAAAGTAAGTATATAACTTTTAGATTGTCTTTGTACACATTTTTTTTTCTGTCAAAAATGATCTCTATGAAGTAAGCCTTGAATTTTCTCTTTAGCTGGCAACCTTGCATCTTTGTTTGCTTTATATATGTAGTATCAGCAAACAGATATTTATTTATACTGTTGTACTTTTAGTTATGTTTCTCTATATTTAGTTATACTCTTAGTTATGTTTCTCCATATTTAGTAAAATATCCTTTGGGTTTGATATGTGCACAAGTATGCTTTGTGTGTGTATGGTCTTTTTGCATGCTGTGTGCTGTATTCTGTAGTTTAGGAGTCTACTGCAGAATTCAGTTTCTATTGTTATAGGCTACCAGAGAGACTGTACTGCTTTCAGGGCGGGCTCATTTCTATGTGGGGTCTCTACAATGATGCTTAGTTTTGTTTTTAACCATTTAGATGATTCCCAGCACTGCAGATACGACTTTAGTTTGACATTCTGATTATTACATCTCACCCCAAATTTTGTTCTCCGTTTGTGAGCTCTCCACAGGATAGATAGGCAGAGTATCTGAAGTGTTTTGAAAATTAAATGCCACAGGACTATTAAAGTTTCAAGGATAAAGCCTGTATTCTAGAACAAATTAAGTTAGGAAAAATAACCAAGGGGTTGTTGCTTCATGGTGAGGGTCTTGTATTTTAATCCATGTCCTTTCTTGATATAAGGATCTTTAGATTAACAGAAACTGCAAATTTATGGCATCTGATATGACAGTGATGTATCAGGTTACTTGTGCACTTACTTTTTGCATGATCCTGTTCAGAACTTGATTTTCCCCATCGCCTTGTTTGGGTTGTGTGCTCACCACGCTGCTCTCCTCCGGTTACATTTCGACTTGCTGTGGAAGCTCTCCACAGCAGCCAGGGCCCTGCTGGAGCGCTCCACTCCCCACTTACCTCTCCTACCTCTGCAGATGTACACCATGCTTTTCTCTTGTAATGTGTATAATTCAGTGGGTTTAGTGTGTACATAGAGTTGTGCAATTTGCCGAAACTTTTAAAATGTTCATTCCCTTGTTTGCAGAAATAATTTTTGTATTTCACTTTATGCAGACATTCCTGGAACGATTGTTACAGTTTTATACCAGCTAATTCCTGACCTTAAATGAATCCAAATGTATAACTTCTATGGTTTTGCATTTCATACAGCAAGCACTGTGTTCAGGGCTACTTTAACTCTAGCCAGCTCTTCTCAAATGCCTCATGGTGGATCCTCCAGCCATTTTGCAAAAGGCCCTCTCTGTTCATTCACCCTCTTTTCTTTCCACTTTCTAGCAAAT
Source organism: Glis glis (assembly GCA_004027185.1). Classification (NCBI taxonomy): domain Eukaryota; kingdom Metazoa; phylum Chordata; class Mammalia; order Rodentia; family Gliridae; genus Glis; species Glis glis. Next base: position 17,552 of record PVJS01021583.1, read on the forward strand.
GACATGTATGTATGTATATGTGTGTATGTATGTATTTTGGTACTGGGGATTGAACCCAGTAACATTCTACCTCTGAGCTATACCCCCAGCCCTCTGTTATTTTTTTGTTTTTAAAACAGGGTCTCATTAGGTTGCTGAGGCTCTCTCTTAAGTTGCTGAGGCTGGTCTTGAACCTGTGATCCTCCTGTCTCAACTTCCTAAGTGCTGGGACCACAGGGTGCGGTGTGCCACAGGGAATTTGGGTTTTTGGTGTGGCAACTCCCTTAGTGTCCTTCCCTTTAATCACCTAAACCATAAATTCCCAAAGTCAGTGATACCATCCCCCTGGGGGAGGGATGCTGGCTTGGTGCGGAGAGGGGTAGTAGCCTCTGGTGTAATTGGGATGTTGAATAAAAATAAGGGTAGGGTTAGAAGTACCCAGAGGGGCACTGAGTAATTTTTTTTCTGAAAAGGGAGTGGTAAGCCAATAAATTGGGGAACCTAGTTAAAGCAACACATATTTCTCTCTCCTTTTTAGACAGTAAATCCTTCTTTTAGAAAAGAACCTGTGTCAGTTATCTTCAACTTCTCACTCAAGTTAATCCAATTCCTTTTACCTCCCATAAGCAAATATGTCTAAGAGCCCCTCCTGCTTCTCCTTGCTGTTTTTAAACGTATCGGGGGTTTACCTCTGTACTTTTCCATCTCCATTCATTCCATAACCCGTCAGAACCTGAGTCACATGTCTGCTTTGGCATTAGCAGCCACCTAATAGGCAAGTTGAGGAAGCGACTCTCGATTAGTTACAACTTCCTGCAATTCTTTCCTCCTGTGCTTTCTTTCTACTAGAACACCAGCTTTTTAAGGACATAAATCAGGTCTTCTCTCTCCTTTGCTTCTCATTATTATTCAAGTAAAATCAAATTCTTCACCAGGGCAAAACCTGACAGCCCTAGCCTGCTTTATTTTTAATACCCCTCTGTCCATTACCCTTGATGCTTGTTCTTCTTGACTGACTTGCTAGGTCTGGGCTTTCTCAAATGTTTCTTCTTCATAAGTGCCTTGTCCCTCCTCCACACCGCTGTCTACTGATCCTGCCAGCCTTGGCTTCACTGGGCACAGGCGTCCTGATGTGTTCTGACCTGAGTGTTACACTGTTACACCTCCCACTTCAAAGTCACTCGTTTCCAGTCCAGTTCTGGTTACGTAGATGGCATGCCCACCTGAGTATCTTGTAGCTACTTTATTTTATTTATATTTTGACACTGTTATTAGTGCCTGCCTTGTTCGAACCTTAAACTTTACCCATACTTGTACCTGTTAATTTGTGTCTCAAGTGTTCCTCCAATCTGGCTTTTCTTTAGTTGCTTTCACCACCTTGGTCCATCCGGTCTTCATCCCAGGGTTATCTTTCTATAAGTCAGTCATGGTCATGATCATGCAAGTCGCACCTGCTTCTCTAGCCTCGTCTGTACTTCCCCGCCAAGTACCTGTGTCACTGTAGCCACAGTGACCTTCTCATTGTTCTCTCACCAGCTGGACCCAAGCCCTTGTGCGCATGCTTTTGCATACACTGTGCCCTAGCCTAGAGTACTGCTTTCCCTTGTTTCTTTTAAAACCTGAAATTGGATGTTCTCCTCCGTGCAGCCTTCGGTAGCCCCAGGCAGCAGAGATACATCCTCTCCCGTCCTGTAGCATTGTGTCCTACTTTATGATTCTTTCTATGTATGATAGAAAATCACTAGACTGAACCCATAAGTGGTAGGAATGTTGTCTGATCCTTCTCCTTCTGTCTGACATTGATGAGCTCCCAGGAAATGTTTACATGAATTAATATATTTAAGTGTTTAAATTTATAATATACCTTTATGCATAATAGTAAAGGACAAACACTGTATGTTACTTAGTGAAATGTTCTAGTTTGGGAAGCAATAAGAACTGTTTTAAAATGTATTTTTCTCTCTCTGTTTTTCCCTCTTTTACAGATAAGCCTGAAAATTGGGATGTGTGGTATGAAAGCAAATTTGATGACTGTGATAAGGAGGCTTGCTTATCATTTTCAAAAGAAATTCTTTGTGCTCGCGTCACTGTGGACCATAATTACTACGCTGTTTGTCAAAACCTCTTATCCAGACATGCCACCTGGCGTGGTACTTCTGGAGGGCTCCTTCATGATCCACCGAGCGAAATTGCCAAAGACGGCCGCCTCGAGGCCTTACTGGATGAGTGTGCCAACCCAAAGAAGCGCTACGGCAGATTCCAGGCGGCGAAAGAACTGCGTGAATATCTAGCACAGCTAAGCAACAACGTGAGGTAGTCCGCGGTGAACTTGGTTTCTCGTCTCTCCATTTAAATAGCACTGGCAAAACTAAACCACCAAAAACTATCTTGAAAAATGAAATTTGGAAGTGTTACATTCAGAGAATGATAAACTTGCACTGTTACGTACAACATTAACATCCATCAAAATAAGACGTGACTTCAGAATTCACATGATGCTTCTGCAAATACATATGTTCTTGATCCTTCGGAAACTTGAGATATCATTGACTGCTTTGTCCCCTCCCCCATGCCTGAGTGGATTAATGAATATTGTTAAACTATTGGAAACGAGTCTGATAGTTACATTGGCTTGTGTATCAAAGGGTACTTGGTATCTTAGTTTGCGTTACTATCATGATTTTGTGAATCTCTCGCATTTACTTTGAATGTCAAGTTAGATCGGCCTGTTTTATAGGCCACTTTTTCCTTCTGATATATAGGTTTTTTTTCATTTTTATGTTTTTTTAATTAAATTTTACACATCAGGTTACTGTAGGTGTTCTTTTAAGTTTTAATTAGCGTTCATTCAGTGCTATGCGGTACGTATTTACTGTTAGGGCAGGATTCCCAGGTTTACTGTGTTTTTTCAGAAAGCTGAATATTTTATTATGTAAATAATTTCCCCCCACCTTCTGTGATTTCACCATTGCATGGTATCATTTCAGGTTATTTAAGAGTTACATCCCTCAATGCCAATAATAATAATGTGCACTGAACATAAAGTTCAACATATGTTGCAAAATGTCATACTAAATGGCTTTAAGAAGATTATACTAGCAATCTACGCCTTGATGATAACTTTGGTTCAGAAATAAATATAACCCAGTATTAAAAATGCCAACTAGTCCAAGATAGTAATGCATATGCCAAAGAAATATTAGACCTAGTCCTACGTTTAGAGTTTAAAATAGAATAATAGAATTGGTCACTTCCTTATCCTTCTTCCAATATTTTAGCTCTGTCATTTATTCAAATCTCCTTGGTTATCCTTTATTGTTGACAGTGAAGCCGTTGCTTTCAGGGAATATGTAACTTAAAGGAATTCTACCCTTTTATTAATTGGTAGTTCTGCAAAATTAACATGCTAGTCATTATTTGAGTTTAATCAGACATCAGAACATTTTATTATTGGTCGACTAATAATTTTTACTGGAAAGCAGATAATTAGCCAGTTTGCTCATCGGGGTCTTCTTTACCCAATTGCTAAACATCAGAACATCAAATCTTAAGTATGTGGATAAAAATTAACAAATGTGTGAAATTTGTGGACTGTTTAAAAATGTTACAGTACATAAGATGACTGTCACTAACATAGGTAGTATTTTTCTGATTGAAGTTATTACTTTTGTTTACAGCAGTTTGGAGTAGTATACAGTAGTGAGTTCTAGACTGACTTCATCTGAATCAAAAAGTGATTAAAATATGCACAACCAAAGCTAAGTTTTTCTTTTTCGTTCATTTAGCAACTACTAGTATTTTATTAAGAATTTTTGCATCTGTGTTCATCAAGGATATTGGTCTGTGGTTTTCTTTCCTTGAGGTATCTTTCTTTGGTTTTGGTATCAGGCAACTATTTATTGAGCATCAACTCTGTGCCAGGCACGTTAGTAGCTGCTATACACCTTCTGAACATGACATATGGTTTAGTAACTTTACCAAGTAATTTAATGTAGGTATTTCTTCAGTCAAAATAGAATTAGGATGATGCTTTGCCCTTATTTGGATATTGTGATGTAAATTCTATTTGTACTATCTAAAATTAGGTTGCTACAAAAAAAAGGATGAAATCAATAAAGTTAATCCCAGTTTAGAAACTGAAAGAAAAAGGGTAAGAGAGAGCCCCATTATAAAATAGATCGCATTATGTTAATTTGTATACATTAGTACATTACATAGCTGTCAATGAAACATTTAAGTGCTGAAGATTTTACTAAGCCGAGTTCTTACAACTTTGGAAAGTTTTTGAGGGAGTAGAAAAAAAAATCATCTGCCCAACATTTCCCTCTTACTCAAAACTGCAAAGAAAATACACAGTTTCAAAATAGAACACCTTTTATATTTGATAAGTATTCTTTATAGACCTTAGAATGCCAGTCACAGAGGTTTAGCAAGCATTTATCTTACCTTTCGGAGGAGCGATTGTGGTTGCGCTTGCAGAGTAGGAAGTGAGAAAACTGCCAGCATTGATTGCTACTTGAGGTAGTTTTTTTATAGCTACCATTTCCCTCCATGAGATTATGTGGAATTTCTTTTATCTTTGGAAAAGATTGATGAGAAGATAGTATAAAAGAATTAGGAATTTTAAATTACAGGGAAAAATATGTACGTGAAAAGCAATAAATATTTTGTTCACTTTGCTATCAAGATGTTCACTATCAGATATTTATTATACAGCAGCAATTTATATTTTTAATCATTGCCCATTAATAGACGCAGTAAAATATTTTTGAATCAGACATTTGGGGTTTGTATGTGCATTAAAATTGTCTTTTGTACTGTAAGTTACTGTTTAATTTGAATACTTTATCAGAACTGTCTCCCTGTGCCTTTATAATATAAAGTTGTTTCTACAACTTTTAATGATCTTAATAAAGAATACTTTAAGAATCATACTTTTCAGACTGTCTCAACTTCAGATATTCAGAATTTTCTTGAGTAGTGAGGTTGTTACTTTTTAATTCTCACATGCATTTTTGTTATAATTTTGGGAAATTATCTGGTTGGGTGTGAGCTGAACTTAAGGTGGGTGTTTTTTCTGTAATAGTGATTTTCTCAACTTTTACTACTAAAATAGAATTTAAGAAAAACTTCATTGTGGGAATTTTCAAATGTGTACAAGAGACTAATATAATGAACAATAGTAAAATTATCATTATTATACTATCTTCAAAGGTTAACAACATGAGACCAAACTTATTTCTTCTCTATCCCAACCCACTTGCACCAGTTTATTTTGAAGCAAATCTGAGCTATATCATTTGATTCATATGTACACATTATTTTCTCCTACAAAACCATAGTACTATTTCACACAAATAAATAATATCAGCAATACCTCAGTATCACCAAAGCAGGCTCTCAAATACCACTGTTTTTTGTTTTTGTTTTTGTTTTTCATAAAAGCTCCAGATCCAACTACAGAGATTATGACGACTGGCTATATAGATGGAACAGTTTTGTGATCAATAAGGGCAATAACTAAACTGTATTGAAACACATTAACTATGTAAATCTATGCATTCAGAGGGATACTAAAACCAGCAACCAAAACAAATAATCAACTTGGTCCCCTCTGATGAATTAATCTGAAAACCAGTAAATTGGAGAAAAAGAAACACATATCCTGTTTGACCTCAATCAAGTAACGAGTAATCAAATAACGAGGGCAACACCTTGTGTAGTATGTAGAATTACTTCAATGAATATATTCAGGAGTGTTAGAGTATCACCACTTTGCAATTCCTGATCCACTGACAGCTCTAAGCAATGATCATCAGTGATTAGTTAAGGAGGACCGCATGGATCGACGAGGATGTTAGCACCTGAACCTAAGGTCAGTCTGACGGTGATGTCTCTTCTGATAAAACTCAATGCAAGGTACCCAGCACCACCTATGAAATGTCTTGCCAGAAAACAAAAGCAGAAACCTGGAATCTGATCAAGCCCCTACATCTCCATTAGTGGGAAATACAGAGCACAAATGAACAGGCTAATGGGCATGTGGAGGTACCGCCAACTACGTTCAATCATGGGCGATTCTACAGGCTAAATAACTTGGTTTTCCCTAACAAGTTGCAGGAAAAAGGAGAAAGGACCTTTCCGTTGAAAGAGACTTAAAGGACATGCAAGTATCATTCCTTTGTATCCTGATTTGAGGACATCAACTTAAAAAACTAAAATAGAAATTCAGACAAATGAACAATAAGGTGAATGTGTTCTTCTTTAACATGTAGACAAGCCATAAAAATACCTATTTGGTGCTAAGTAAACTATAATTCACTAATATACATTGTCAACTCTAAGTCTAAATTTTGGACAAGAACATTTGAAAGATTATTTTGCCCATAGCCACCAAAATAGGTAGTGGTGGAGCTGTGGCTTAATTTTCAGGTTGGCTTGAGCATTTTTTTTTTCTACTTTACCATGTGCTGTAGCTTTTAAGAACCAGAAGTGTATGGTTGAAGGTAGGACCACATAATTGTTTTTTAAAAATCCATATGCATTCCTCAATTATTGTAAGTTAGGGGAGGGGAAGACTTATGAGGGTAAGAAAAATTAGAAGAATCCCAACAGGTAAGGTTAGAAAAAGAAAAGAAAATTAAGGTTAGGAGAGAGAGATGGGGAGAAGAGGGTAAAAAGTGAAAGAATTCACATTTCATAAAAGAGTAAGACTCTATTGCCTTGGACCTCAAAATTTGAGACTAATCATGCATCTGTATACATCGCTGAGACTTCTGAACATGAATGTACTAATATACTAGAAATCTACTTTGGACTCCCCCCCCTTTCACCTTTATCCACAAATTATTGCTGAAACTATAGGCCAAGCCTTGTAGCCCAAGTTCTAAGAGTACAGTTTTTTAAGACAGTCTGCTTTCTAAAGATGCAGACCATTACAAATATACTCAACAGTTAATGTATCAGGCTTGGGAAGCATGTTGTTAATTTTAGTTTTTCTGTGTATATTCTTAGTAGGTAGCTCAAAGTATTGAGAGACACCACCCAATAAGCTAGTAGGTCTAGCAAAAGCAATGTTCTTTCAGTATCTCTTTTTAGACCTGGAACAAAACCAGTGGCTCTCCAACATCATTAAGGGGTCTCACTTCTTTTTCTTCTTGTATTTAAAGACATTGATTATTGGTTTCAGTTTCTTAAAATAGGTCTTTATATTTTTAGTTACCCTAATTACTTAATTATACTCACAGTATCCTAAGGACTTCCCCTGTAGGTTGTCCTTGCATTTTTAAAGAATGACTTAGTAATGGTGGATGGGAAGGAGATAGTGAGGAAAATACACTCACAGAAGAGGTATCTTTGAACTGTTTAAAATGAATATTTGAATATTTCTGAGATGGAGAGTTTTGAGTCTCTTCTTTGACCCTTGCCAGTTGTAACTCCAGGAAATTGCTTAACATCTGTGAGAAGACAGAGTCCACATTTAAAAACCAGAATACCTTCTTTGACTGTTGGATTACCAGACTATTTGGGGTAATGTATGGGAAAGCATTTTGAAAGCTGTGAAGTGCTATACAAGTATGTTGCAGTCACAAACAAACATTGATGTTTTGCCCAGAGAGAAAGAAGGAACTTCATTCAGGATTAAATAATTGGCATCGTGCTAGCTGGTGGGGGCCTGGCTGCCGGTGACTTACCTCTATAACTCAACACTGTAAACTAGTTTCAGCAGATATTTTTAGAAAACCTCCTGTGGCTTAACGAAATCACCAAAGATATGATTCATCATAAGAATTTTTAAGTTTCCAGTTCCTTGCACTTCATAGGATAACCACTTATAATCTGCTGGGGGAAAAAAATAAAGTGGGGGGAGGAGGAACACTGTTCCAGGACTGATTCATATTGTCAAATTCTCATTCTTGAAACTAATGTTTTTATCTTTTGTTGAAGTATCTAAGGGGAAATTTCTATTACCATACTTCCTGTATGATTACTTGTTTCCCCCTACAATTTCATTTGGATCATTTTTAATGTGACTAAGTAATGTATATTTAGTTATTACAATATATATTAAAGTATACTTACTTACAAACTGATATATATTTATGAAACCAGGAACTATAACTTAAGTCTTAGAGGACTTAAAAGAGAAAGCACAATGGAAGGTAACATTGTGTAATATTAAAGCTCATTAATACTTTGGGAGGCGGAGACCGGAGGATCCGGGTTCGTGGTCAGCCTCAGCACGTGCGCTCTCTCTCTCTCTCTCTCTCTCTCTCTCCTCTCTCTCTATCTCCCTGTCTCTCTCTCTCTCTCTACTTAGTGAGATCCTCTGCAACTTCGTGAGACCCGGTCTCAAAATAAAGTATAAAAAAACAGGGCCGGGGGTGTAGTGCGGAGGTAGAACACCCCTGGGTTCAATAATCCCCGGTACCGCAAAAAAAAAAAAAGCTCATTAAAATCAAATAATGTACCATTCCAACCTTATCATTAGAAGGAAGCAGTATGAGTGAACATGATCAGGAGATAAAGAGTTTTCCTCCTGGAAGTGGAGGGACAGGATGCGTGGAGCCGAAGAGAAATCCTTGAGCGGATACAGATACCATTTGCTCTTCTGATCCCTATCTAAGCAAAACTGCAGAAGTGAACAGGCTGGATTTAGCTTATGTGTCATAGCATGTCAACCTTCATTCTAAATGATTGCATTGTATTTTTGCATGTATAGGTCATTTGGGGCCATTTCTCTATGTCCAACTTTTCAATATTAAATGTTGTGAATATCATTGTACAAAGAATTCTACACATATCTATAGAGTACTTCTATAGAAAGTGAAGTTGCCGGTTCAAAGGTGGGCATGTTTAATTATGCAAATTAGCTTCCAGATTTTCCTCCCAAATAGCTTCATCCACATAGACTCCATGTGAATGGACTTCTTACACCCCTGCCAACACTGGCTTATTATTTATTGATTTATTTTGCTTTACTAATATGTAAAATACTATTTCCTGTGGGGTTTTTTTTGCAACTACTACATAACTGGTGGATGATGCTTGAGAGACTTAATATCCCCTTACCTTCCTGTTTGATTTAAAATAAGAGACACGCCGGGCGTGGTGGCGTACGCTTGTAATCCCAGTACTTTGGGAGGCGGAGACCGGAGGATCTGGGTTCGCGGCCAGCCTCAGCAATCTCTCTCTCTCTCTCTCTCTCTCTCTCTCTCTCTCTCTCTTTCTCTCTCTCTCCCTGTCTTTCTCTCTCTACCTAGTGAGGCCCTCCGCAACTTCGTGAGACCCGGTTTCAAAATAAAGTATAAAAAAAAATAGGGTCAGGGGTGTAGCGCGGAGGTAGAACACCCCTGGGTCCAATCCCCGGTACCGCAAATAAATAAATAAATAAATAAATAAATAAATAAATAAATAAAATAAGAGACACAGGCAAGATCTAAGAAGATGGGAATAGCTTTATGCCATTGATCAAGCCATTGAACAGCATGGCCTATCTCCATGGTTTTCCTGACACTATTTGCCAGAATTAATCTTACACACGTAACAGGCAGAGTTCGAAAATCACAGACCTCGTGTTATTGGCAGTCTCCTGTTGGAACACATAGATGGAGAAGAAGCAGAGTATCTTTGTGACTCATGAGACAGTCATCCTAAAAGCAAAGAGAAAGTGACCAGACTGCACATACCCAGTTCCTTTTCCCAAACCCACCAGTTAGATGAGTCATTGGTGAAAGGGAGAAGACAGATAAAATTGAGAAGAAGTCAATGTTTTCCCCTAACACTAGCCCCAACCTTGGGCTTCTATCTTTCCACTGAGTTTGATGGCCACTTAATTTATTTTTTTTGCCAACTGTTTATTTTAACCTTTGCCAGTCCTAAGAAGCAGACACAGAAAGTCCTTATCAGTTAAGAAATTTTAATTTTATATACATTGGAGAAGCCTGTTTAGATCTTTATTGTGCTTATACTTAAAAAGGGCAGCATAAGCAAGATAGATTGGCTCAGATATTTGCAAAGCATTTTATCTTCAGAATTCACGCCCTGTCTTGACTCACTTCAGAGCCTTGCTATACATGTTTTTCCTTGCACTGTATCATCCTTATGCTATGAAGAACATCGATGAAGGCACCTTTCTCAAAAGAATGCTTCTGTACGATCTCCTGAACTTTCTTCGATCCATAGCTACCAGTTCTATAAGTTTTGACCCTGGCACTTTGTTGAACTTATTGGTAGATGTAACAAGATTTCAAATAAAAAACAACAATGAAAAGCTAGGACTCATATTTTTCTCCTTAAATGATTCTTCAATACGTTGTTGACAGAAATGTTTGGGTGTTGTACCTTTCCAATAATAGAAATAACCAAAAAAAAATTTTTTTTTTTTGCGGTACCGGGAATTGAACGCAGGGGCGTTCTACCTCTGCGCTACACCCCCAGCCCTATTTTTTTTTATGCTTTTTTTTTGAAACCGGGTCTCACGAAGTTGCGGAGGGCCTCACTAGGGGGAGAGAGAGAGAGAGAGAGAGCCTAGGTAGAGAGAGAGAGAGAGATCACAGGCGCGCGCATGCGCGCTGAGGTTGGCCGCGAACCCGGATCCTCCGGTCTCCGCCTCCCAAAGTACTGGGATTACAAGCGTGCGCCACCACGCCCAGCGAAATAACCAAATTTGAACATGTGTATGCAATGGTACCTACCACTCCACAACTAGAGCCTGGCTGACAGCAGATGTAAGACACCATGGGGTGTAAAACGTGTTGATTTCAGATATGTTAAAACTTGAAAACATTTATAATTGATGAATTGTGTTTTTTCCAGTGTCACATGTCTTTTTTTCATATAGTAAGATATATAAATCTTTTTTATTTTAACCATTTAAATGTACAGTTAAGTGGCCTTAATTACATTCACAATGTTGTACGACCATCATTGCTATTTGCAAAATGTTTCAACATCCCAAACAGAAACTCTGAACCTATTAAGCAATAACTCATTTTGCCTTTTCCCAGCCCCTCATAATTTTCTATACTTTTATTGGTGCATTGTAATTATGCATGATAGTGAAATTCAAAGTGACACAAAGATACATGCACACATTATTTAGTGTATTTCCCTCCACATCACACCCCACTCCCTGCTCCTCCCTCCCCATACAGGTTATTCCAATATAGTGATATTGGAAGCGATACCTTCATATACAGACATAACACTATTTGAACTGTTTCCTTCTTCACTCCTCCTTTTTTCCCTCCCCACCTCTGTTCCCTACTCCCCTTCCACTATTCTTTTTTTGTTCTTTTAACATGGTACTGGGGATTGAACCCAGGGGCATTCTAACTCCAAGCTATACCCCCCAACCCTATTTTTTATTCTTTATTTTTGAAACAGGGTTTCACTAAGTTGCAGAGGGTCTCACTAAGTTGCTGAGGCTGGCCGCGAACCTGCGATCCTCCTGTCTCAGCCTCCAAAGTACTGGGATTACAGGTGTGCACCACCACACCCAGCTCCCCTTCCACTATTCTACAGGTCTCTCTCCTCATGATGCATGCATGCTCATGTTTATTGCAGCACAATTCACAACAGTCCAATTATGGAACCAACCTAGGTGTCCTTCAGCAGATGAATGGATAAAGAAAATGTGCTATGCAGCTGGGCACAGTGGCATATGCCTATCATCCCAGTACTTGGGTGGCTGAGACAGGAAGATCACAGGTTTGAAGCCAGCCTCAGCAACTTAGTGATTGAGACCCTATTTCAAAATAAAAAATTTTAACTACCATCGACTATGTGTACTTACGTGAATATACCAATGTCATTCTCAGCACTCTGTATTGGAAAGGGGGGAAATGGGGAGACAAGGGGGCACCAAGTGCTGTGTGCATGTATGTCACTGTCAACATGATTTACAATATGATGTGAGATTATAATGCACCAATAAAAGCACATTAAAAAATAAAAATTTTTTAAAAAGTAGGGCTGGGGGAGCCAGGCGTGGTGGCACAAACCTGTAATCTCAGTACTTGGGAGGCTGAAACAGGAGGATCTCAGGTTTGAGGCCAACCTCAGCAACCTAGTGAGACCCTCTTTGAAAACAAAAATTAAAAAGGGTAGGGGGTATAGCTCAGAGGTAAAATGCCCCTGGGTTCAATCCCAAGTACCACAAAAAAAAAAAGGCTGGGGGTGTAGCTCAAAGATAGAATGAAGCTGGATCCAATCCCAGTGCCACAAAAAAAAGGAAAAAAATAAAAGAAAATGTGATTATATACACACAATAAAATTTTACTCAGCCACAAAGAAGAACAAAATTATGCCATTTACAGGAAAATACATGGAACTAGAGAATATTATGTTGAGGTCAGACCCTCATAATTTCTAATCCACTTTTTATTAGTTTGCCTTTTCTAGGTATTTCCTATGAGTGGACCCACGCAATATTTGTCCTTTTGCATCTGGCTTTTTTCACTTAGCACGATGTCTTTAAAGATTCATCTATGTTATTAGCATGCATCGAAATTGTGTCCCTTATTCTAGCTGCCTAACATCCCATCGTCTGTACATGTCACAGTCTGTTTATCCTTCATGTGTTGATGGGTAGTGGGGTCGCCTCCATCTTTTGCCTCTTTTGAGGAATGCCGTGATGAACATCGGTGTACAGGTATCTCTTTGGATCCCTGTGTTTAATTTTCTGGTATATATACTTAGGAGTAGAATTGCTAGGTCCTATGGTAATTCTGTGTTTAACTTTCAGAGGAACCATTAAACTGTCACACATCTTTCAACTCTTCCCACCTGATTGATGATGGAGGGGTGAGTGGAAAGTTGTTCGTTCTTGTTCCAGAACTAGAAAGGGAGCAGCCATCGCTGACTGACCGGGGAGTGACACCTCTGACAAGTGCTCCTGCAGGTTTATGTCTCATGCGTGCAAGAGCCGCCAGACAGTCTTTAATCACATTTTTTTTTTTTTTAGTAACAAAGAGCTTAGCTATTGTAAATAAATCTTAAGGAGAAAGTCTATGCCCAGAGTTACTGAACAATTTGTCTTTTTAAGAGTTTGGAATAGTAGGTAGAAAGAGCTCAATGACTCTGCTTGGGAAAGGGGAGAAATTGAGACACCCCGGGGATCATTTGGGGCTTGGAAATGGAAGAGGCCAATGTGGGAGGAGACAGGGAAAGAGAAAGCACACTTAATTTCGTTTTTATTAACATCATTTGAAATAATACCACTCCTCACGAGCGCACATGAAGTGGTAGGCCTTGTGCCACATGCTTTATATCTGATCTTTAAAGCAAGTGGGTATGCTATTTCTATCTTACATAGGAAGAAACCGTGGTCCTGGAAACCGTGGCCTGTCACTTGTCCAAGGTGACAGAGCTGGTAAGTTGCAAAGATGGTATTTGAGCCGGGTGTGGCGGCGCACGCTTGTAATACCACTACTTTGGGAGGCAGAGACCGGAGGATTCGGGTTTGCGGCCAGCCTCAGCTCTCTCTCTCTCTCTCTCTCTCCCTCTCTCTCTCTCTCCCTGACTCTCTCTCTCTCTACCTCGTGAGGCCCTCTGTAAATTCGTGAGACCCGGTTTCAAAATAAAGTATAAAAAATAGGGCCGGGGGTGTAACGCGGAGGTAGAACGCCCCTGAGTTCAATCCCCGGTACCACAAAAAAAAAAAAAAAAAGATGGTATTTGAATCCAGGGCTCTCTGGTTTTACATGTCCCCAATCCTCCTCAATCCTTTTCTCTGAGCCACACTGGTCCTACAAGTTCCAGGAATGCTTGTATTTTTTTTTTTTGGTTTTTATTTTTTGTTTGTTTTACCGTGTGTGTAT
>PVJS01021584.1:0-31364 GCA_004027185.1 Glis glis
TTTTTTTTTTTTTTTTGGTAAATATATCTTCTTATGTTATCAAATACTGTTTTATAACATTTTTCATGAATTCATGATGTTCATTATATGGTTATATCATTGTTTTTTTAATTTCCTAATGTTGGATGGACATTTAAATGGAATCTGAATTTTCACTTTCATTAACAGTTTTATGTTGGTAACTGTTGCTTTTTCAATGTCTATATTTCTGTTCTGAGGATAGATCATAGACTTAGAAATGCTGGTTAAAGTACCCACTCTTTTTTGCTCTTCTATTACTTATTACTCTTTGGAAATGCTATTCCATCTTATATTCTTATCAAGAGATTGCTCATTTCAGCAATCAATAATTGATCTTTGGAGATGAGAAATTAGTTTTCGTATATTTAACAGAAAGGACTAATAGAGATGTTCGAAGGCCATTCCACTAATTTGCATTATTTCTCTCTTCAGCCCTCATGTAGTCAAGTATTATGGCAGTTATTTTAAGAACACAGACTTGTGGATTGTCATGGAGTACTGTGGGGCTGGTTCTGTATCTGATATCATTCGATTACGAAATAAAACGGTAAGTTTACCTTCTGGAAGAATGCTGCTGAGCCACCTTGTACCATCTTTTCCCTGGTCTTCATGCCCGTGCTTCTTCCAGTACCACATCTAGAGTGATGACTGTCAAATTTCCCCTTTCCCCTTCTTTCCCCCTCTTTACTCTTTAACCTCCTTACTGTGACCTTTTGATGCCAACTCAATCCAGTGATTTTTAGCGTGCTTTGTTTATTTCTGATGGGGGGGATGACTGTCATCTTGGTTTTGGATTGAATTTTAAATGTTCAGTTTTGAATTTGGATTTCTCCTCCTACCCAGCAGGTTCACATTTTGACTTCTACTTCCTATTAATTAGAGAATAATCCCATGATGAATGATTATTTGCTATAACTCTGATTGCTGGAATAAGATCTAAGGTTGTTGAGTTGAGGGAAGGAAGTGGCTTCAACCCTGTTTATTCATTCAGCAAATATTTCTAGAGCACTGCTTTATGCCGTAAGGATCCAGTAGTAAATAAAACAAACAGCCCTGTTCTCATGGTATCACACTTTCCAGTAGGGCACAAAAGGCAAATTAATGGTAACTAGAAAAGAAATACCACATGGTGCTAAATGCTATGAAGAAAAGGAATTCGGAGGAAGTGACAGTAAAGTGGTAAGAGAGTGCATGGTGGGCCGTGGAGCAGGAGATGGTGGGGGAAGGCCATCAGAAGAGGGAACATACATTCAAAGTAAACTGAGGAGGGAAAGACTCCTGAAGAAACAGTCCAAGTGGGAACAGTCAGTGCAAAGGCCCTGAGGCCTGGATGAGTCTGACGTGTTTGTGTGTTAGAAAAGCTCTGGAGACTAGATGGGAACAGGCAAAGGGGAAACTAGGAGACTAGGTAAGACAGATGATGGGGCTTGATTAGGTTGGGCATTGTTTATAGGTCATGATAATGAGTTTGAATTTTATTCTAAATACAATAGGAAACTTGCTGGGTTCCAGGCAAGTGAGTGAGCATCTGATGTTTTTAAAACAATAACTTTATTTATTTAAAAAGATTATTTAAGAAGATAACTCTGTCTCTCTCTCTCTCTCTACCTAGTGAGGCCCTCTGCAACTTCGTGAGACCCGGTTTCAAAATAAAGTATAAAAAAATCAGGCCAGGGGTGTAGCGCAGAGGTAGAATGCCCCTGGGTTCAATCCCCGGTACCGCAAAAAAAAAAAAAAAAAAAAAGAAGAAGATAACTCTGGCTTCTGTATAGATTGTGAGTGGATAGGAGTAAAAGCAGGGGAAATTTTAACTCTGTATGTGTATGTGTGTGTGTGTGTATAAGAAAAATAGGAATAATAATACCCATATAATGCATTCGCAAAATTGTGAAAAGTATATAAAAGTGTGTTGTAAATAATGAGGTGCTTATACAAATTGAAAGGACAGGGCTGCTTTGAAACTCAGTCACAATTTTTGGTTATCCATACCACTATCTCCTTTTCTTAGTTTTTGTTATTCAGACTTAATGTATTTTCTTAATCAAATAACAAGTTCTTTAGCTAGGAATAGTAGCCTACCATGAGATCTATTTAAAGAAATTCCAAAGCTTAGGCAATTTATTGATTTAAAAAATGAGTCCCAGGGCTTTTTACATGTAGCATTAAGTGTTTTGTTTCAGGCATTTTAAAACAATCCAGAATTAATTTTGATGGTGCATTTGGTATTTATTGATATCTTACTATTAACTTATATTTATATAATTTTAACTATTAAGTGCGATTTTTAATTATTACCCAGTATTTTGTCAAATGTTATAAACTCTGTACTGTCCAGCACCATAGCCACTTGCCACATGTAATTATTGAGGACTCGAAATATGGCTAGTCTGAATTGAGGTGTACTTTAAGTATACAATGCACACCAGCATTTGATGATCACCCCCACCCCCAAATCTTTAAGTTTTTAAAATATTAATCACATGGTGAAATAATAATATTTTGGATAAAAACAGTTAAGTAAAATATGTTGTGAAAATTAATTTTAATTGGTTTCTTTTTTAAGTGTGGCTACTAGAAACTTAAAATTATATTTTGTGGCTTCCTTTATATTTCTGTTGGGCAGTGCTGCTTTAATTGATTAACTCTGCAAGTTAGAATAAGGAATCAGAGTTGGGTGTGGTAGTGTGTGTTTATAATCCCAGTACTTGGGAGGCTGACAGGAGGATCACATGCTTGAGGCCAGCATGGAAACTTAGTGAGACCCTGTTTCAAAAGTTAAAAAGGGTCTGAGGGTATAGCTGAGAGGTAGAATGTCTCTGGACTCAATCCCCAGTACCACAGGGGGAAAAAAAAAGGAATGAGGAGTCAGTAAGTCAAGTTATGAACTTTGTTCTCTTTAGTCAAGAAAAATACCCTAAACTCTAGCCTGTTACTCTGCTAATAATGTTTGTTTGGACTTTAGTGAAAACTATCATTTATTAGCTCTGTGGCCTTTGGCACAAGTTACTTGTCTGTGCTTCAGCTTCATTATTTGTAAAATTGTGATAATAACAGTACCTCTACCTCGTTTAGTGTCTAGCATAAACACTTAGAAATGGTTACCTATTTTTAATATTATTAGCATAGTGCCTTATTATTACCATATTATAGGTGCTTGTTAAATATTTATTGATTAATTGATTGTATAGTAGGTATTAAACATGATTACCAATGGTATGTGTTAAACCATTAAACCCAATATCACTTGTTTCTTTTTTTCTTTTGCTGGGATTGAACCAAGGGCCTTGCACATGCTAGGCAAGCATATAATTTGATTTTTATGACACTCTTAAAGAAAGGTGGTCTTCCTATTTTGTATATTGAGAAATTGAGATGAAGGGGAATTCAATGACTTGCTTAAGTCACTTTAAACTAGACAGTAGAGTCAAGAATAAAGGCTGGGTCTTTCTAATCTTCAATCTCATACTTTGCGCCACAGCGCACTCCCTTCTGAATGTGAGCTGCTTGTCATGCGGGGAACCTGTGAGAGTTAGTTGATAGATTGAGTTTGTTTAGGACTTGGTTAGATCTGCACAAAGTCAGCCTTGCTCTGATCAGATATTCTGTGCCAGTCTCCACCACTCTTGGTTTCATTTAGCTATCATCGTTCAGCAATTATGTTCTCAGGGCCCGCCCACTAGGTGCCAGGTGGCCTTCTTGGTGCTGGGGATACAAAAATAAACAAATCAAAGACATATTTAACGGAGCTTATGTTTCTAATAGGGAAGACATTATACAAATAGGTATACAAATAATGCATAATATGTCAGATGGTGATAGGTTGTACTGACAGATAAGGGAATAGAGAATGATCTAGGAATGGACTAGGGAAGGTCTCTTTGCTTTTCTGACAAGGTGACATCTGGGCAGAGCCAGTGGAGTAAGAAAGCAAGTGGTATAGATACTTGGATGAAGAGCATTGTAGGCAAAGAACAGACAGGTAAAAAGACCCAGGGCGGGGGAGTGTGCTTGGAGAGTTGAAGGAACAGCAAGGAAGCCACATGGCTAGAACAGAATGAGCAAAGGAGGAAGTGTTAGAAGACGAAATGGGAGAGGCAGCTGGGAGCCAGATTATGTCAGGCCTTGATGCAATCAGCAGTGTTTCGCTTTGTTTTTATGGTATTGGAGATTGAACCCAGGGGCTTTGTGCGTGCTAGGCAAGTGCTCTACCACTGAGTTATGTCACCAGTCATTTTTTAAAGTTTATTTTGAGACAGGGTCTGGCTAAGTTTCTTAGGGTGGCCTTGAACCTGTGATCCTTCTGCATCAGCCTCCCAAGTAGCTGGGATTACAGGTGTGCACCACCATACCCAGAAGGGCTTTTATTTTGAGTTGACTTCAGAAGCCATTGGTAGGTTTTGAGCAGATTTGGCTTACATTTTTAAAGGTTTGTTATGGCTGCTGTGTGGAAAATTATTTCTAGAGTCAAGGGCAGAAGCAATGAAACTCGTTAAGAGGTTATTGAATAGAACAGGCAGGTCATGATGGTGACTTGGATCACAGTGATTGCAGAGGAAATATTTGGATATATTTTGAGGATAGAGAAGTTTGAGGGATGACCTCAAGGTTTTTGGCCAGAGCAACTGTAAGAATGAAGTTGCCTTTTACTGAGAGGAACCTCTGGGGGAAAGTGGCTGGGTGGGGAGAGGGAGAGGGTTAAGGTGGTGGTAGAAATAAAGAATTTCATTTTGACATGTTCTGCTTATGATGCCTGTTAGGGTTTCAGTTAGAGATGTTGTAGGCAGATACATGAATCATTGTTTGGGGAGATGTTTTGGTGACGTGATCACTCTGGGAGCGGTCAGCAGATAGATGGTGTTATAAGCAGTCAAATAAGATCTTATGTTTATAGTCAAGGAAAGGGGTTTAAATCTGACTTTTTTTCTTTTACCAATGTTTGATATAAACAACTTGAATGTCTCAATCTTTTTTCAGTTAACAGAAGATGAAATAGCTACAATATTACAGTCAACTCTTAAAGGACTAGAATACCTCCATTTTATGAGAAAAATACACCGTGATATCAAGGCAGGAAATATTTTGCTAAATACAGAAGGACATGCAAAACTTGCAGATTTTGGAGTAGCAGGTCAACTTACGGTAAGTAAAAGTATTACTGTATTTTTTTTTAGCTTTGTCCTGAGGAAACAGATCATTAACTAAAATTAATTATACCAGAGATTGACCCCAGGGACATTCTACCTCCAAGCTACGCCCCAGCCCTATTTATTTTTATTTTTATTTAAAAAAATTTTTTTTTGTGGTACTGGGGATTGAACCCAGGGGGGTCCTACCTCCAAGCTACATCCCCAGCCCTATTTTTTTTTTTTTTTGTTATTTATTTTGAAACAGGGTCTCACTAGGTTGTGGAAGGCCTCACAAGTTGCCGAGGCTGGCCGCGAACCTGTGATCCTCCTGTCTCAGCCTCCCAAGTACTGGGATTACAAGCGTGCACCACCATGCCCAGCTTTTATTTTTATTTTGAAACAGGGTCTTGCTAGGTTGATGATAGTCTCACTACTTGCTGAGGCTGTCCTCCAACCTGCGATCTTCCTGTCTCAGCCTCCTGGGATTACAGGCATGCACCACCATGCCTAGCTTGCTTTTTAAAAATAGTATTTGAGAGCCAGGTGTGGTGGCACACTTGTAATCCCAGTATTTGGGAGGCCGAGACAGGAGGATCACAGGTTTGTGACCAGCTTTAGCAACTTAATGAAGCCCTCTGCAACTTAGTGAGAGCCCATTTTGAAATAAAATAGGGCTGGGGTGTAGTTATTTCAGAGGTAGAATGCTCCTGGGTTCAATCCCCAGTACTACCAAAAATACCTCCAAAAACAAAAACAAAAAATACTTGACTTAGCTGGGCATGGTGGTGTATGCCTGTAATCCCAGTACTTGGGAGGGCAACACAGGAGGATTGCAGGTTTGAGGCTAGCTTCAGCAATTTAGCAAGACCCTCAGCAACTTAGTGAGACCCTGTTTCAAAAACAAAACATAAAGGGCTAGGGGTGCAGCTCAGAGATAGAATGTCCCTGGGCTCAATCCTTAGTACAGAACAAAACAAAAAAACCCTTGATTTGCTGGATGCAGTGGCACATTCCTGTAATCCCAACTACTTGGGAGGCTGAAGCAGGAGTATCACAATTTTGAAGCCAGTATTGGCAATTTAGCGAGACTCAGTCTCAAAATAAAATGAAAAGAGCCAGGCATGGTGGCGCATGCTTTTGTAATCCCAGTACTTGGGAGGCTGAGACTGGAGAATCACAGGTTCAAAGCCAGCCTCGGCAACTTAGTGACCTAGTGAGAACCTGTTTCCAAATAAGAAATAAAATCAGGCTTGGGGTGTAGTTTGGAGGTATAATGCCTCCGGGTTCAATCCCCAGTACCAAAATAAATAAATAAAATAGAATAAAACAAAAAGAACAAACAAAATAAAAGCTGGGATATTACTTAGCGATAGAACACTTGCCTAGCATGTGTGAGGCCATGAGTTCCATCCTCAGTATGGGGGTGGGGGATACAACTCATTGTGTTCATGAAAAATTGTATAATTTACCACTAAATGCAAAAGAACTAATCGGTTATTTTAGATCCTTTCCTGGGGTTCAGGTCACATAGTTTAACTTTGTTTTTAACTTTTGTAAAAAATGAAAACTAAACAAGAAATGATGGAGTATTGGGTTACATCAACACATTTATAAAAGGAAGAAACATTAAATCCAAGGTGCTGTTCTTGAATAAGACATAACATCATCTCATCCAGCTCCCATGTGGCGTTCGACAGTTACTGCACTGAAAACACTCCTGTGTGGTTCCAGGATCATCTTTTTATTTTCCTCTTGTCTCACTAATGCATAGCAGTGTAAAACGAGGGGAAAAATCCAAAACAAGAAGCCTGGAACTATTATCTGATTTTGTAAAATACCCAAGTATATATGAAAGTATATGTAGAAAAATAGAAATTGTTGTAGACAGGTATACACTAAAATTTGCAACATTATTATATGTAACTTATATAAGCAATATATAAGTGTTTTTTTCTTGGATGGTAGAATGAATATATATGTGTGTATATATATATATATATGTATATGTATATATATATGTATATATATATAAAGCATTTGTTTAGAATTTGGCATTATGTATAGTTTTTTATTTTTTTTTAATTTTAAATCTGCCTGGGATATGTTAATGAGTCTCATAGGTATTATAGCAGCACAGAAATTGCTTTGATGTCTTAAAAAAATAAGTAGTGAGCCAGGTGTGGTACATACCTGTAATCCCAGTACTTGGGAGGCTGAGTGAGGAGGATTGCAGGTTTGAGACCAGTTTCAGCAACTTAGATTCTGTTTCAAAATAAAAAATAAAATAGGAATGGGGATGTAGCTCAGAGGTAGAGTGCCCCCCATTAACACACACACACACACACACACACACACACACCAGAAGCTCATTCAATACTTATGATTTGTAAACCCTTCAAATGTTGTCAATACATAAGTAAACCATGTCAAATGATATTATATAAACTACATTTTGTGTGTGGTGTGTGTGTGTTTGCGGTACTGGGGATTGAACCCAGGGGCATTCTACATCTGAGCTACACTCCAAGCCCTAATTTTTATTTTTTATTTTGAAACGGTCTCAGTAAGTTGATGTGAGCCTCATTGAGTTGCTGAGGTTGGCTTCAAACTTGTGATCCTCCTGTCTCAGCCTCCCAAGTACTGGGATTACAGGTGTGCACCACTGCATTTGGCTTATGGTTACCTTTTTAAGAAACTGCCAAACTATTTTCCAAAGCAGTTTACCATTTTATATTCCCACTGCTGTTACATGAGAGTTCCAGTTTTTTTTTTTTTTGCATTCTCACCAACACTTGTTTCTTTCTGTCTTTTCTTAATAATCATCCTAGTAGGTGTAAGTAATGTCCCTTTGTGGTTGTGGTAACGTATTTTACTAATGACTAATGATGCTAAATGTCTTTTTTTTTTTTGCCTACTGGACATTTATATATCTTCTTTGGGGAAATGTCTGTCAAATCCTTTGCCTTTTTTTTCCTCCTTTTTTCCTTTTTGGTGGTACTATGGATTGAACCCAGTGGTGTTCTACCCCTGAGCTTCACCCCCAGCCCTCTTTTATTTTATATTTTGAAACAGGGTCTTGCTAAGTTATCACATGCTAGCCTCAAACCTACAATCCTCCTGTCTCAGCCTCCCAAGTACTGGGATTACAGGCGTGTGCCACTGTGCCTAGCCCTTTGTCCATTTTTAATTGGGTCGTCTTTTTATTGTTGAGTTGTAAGAGTTCTTTGTTTTACATATAATCCCTTTCAGGTGCACAGTTTGCACATATTTTCTTCCATTTTGTGGATTACCTTTTCACAGTCTTGATGGGGTCCTTTGAAACAAAAATTTAGATGATGTTTCTTTTTACTTTTGTTGCTTGTGCTTCTGATGTCATATCTAAGAATCATTAGCTAATGCAAGGTCACAAAGATTTACTCCTATGTTTTCTTTTTCTTTCTGTCAGTTTTCTTTTTTTTTTTCTTTTTGGTGGTAGGGGTGAGGATTCCAGGGCATTGTGCATGCTAAGCACACACTCTACCACTAGGTACTCCTCTAGCCCCCTTGATCTTCTCTAATTTCTTTCAGCAGTATTTTATAATTAGTAGTGTATAAGTCTTGTACTTATTTGGTTACATTCAGGTTTATTCTTTTTTATGCTATTTTAAATGGAATGCTTTCTTTTGTTCATTGCTAGTGTATAGGAATATAATTGATTTTGTATATTATCTTGTGTCTTGTGTCCTATAACCTTGTTGAACTTGTTTATTGGTTCCTTTTTTTTTTTTGGTACTGGGGATGGAACCCAGGGGCATTCTACCTCCGAGCTACACCCCCTATTTTTATTCTTTATTTTGAAACCAGGTCTCACTAAGTTGCAGAGGGCCTCACTAAGTAGTTGAGGCTGGCGGTGAACCTGTGATCCTCCTGTCTCAGCCTCCCAAGTACTGGGATTACAAGCCTGTGCCACCACACCCAGCTTTGGTTCCTGTTTTTTAAATTAATTGATTCTCTTTTTTTTTTGGTGTGGTACTGAGGATTGAATACCTCTGAGCTACATCCCCAGCCCTATTTTATTTTTTATTTTGAATCAGGTCTCATTAAGTTGCTGAGGCTGGCCTTGAACCTATGATTCTCCTGTCTCACCTTCCCAAATACTGGGATTATAGATGTGAGCCACCATGCCTGGCTTTTTAAAATTAACTAATTAATTAGTTAATTTTTGTGTGGTGCTGGGGATTGAGCCCAGGGGCATTCTACCTCTGAGCTACACCTCCAGACTTATTTTATTTCTTATTTTGAAACAGGGTCTTGCTAAGTTGCTGAAGCTAGCTGCAAACCTGCGATCTTCCTGTCTCAGCCTCCCAAGTACTGGGATTACAGGCATGTGCCGCCACGCCCAGTTTTTTCAAAAAATTTATAATGAACATATGTGTTGTTTCGCTAAAGAAAAGCATGAGTTTTTTTTTTTTCCCTTGGTCCTCATTAAAATAAAGTGAGACTAGTATAAGATGATCCGGCTGGGTTGTTTTCTTGGGAAATTTCCACTGCTCGGTTTAGGTTTCTCTCTGTCTGGTCTCATTGGCAACCTCCCAGGAAGCAGTGGTGATGGTGGAGATTGTTTCACATTTAGCATAAAAATGCCAAGCGAATGTTCCTGATTCCCTCTTCAGAGAAGAGACCTCCAGCCTAAAGGCAGGGGGGGGCCAAGGGAAGCCCAGCGTTGGTTACTGTGAGAGGAGGGTCCAGGGCTCCGTCCTGGTCAGCATTCTCACGGCTGTGATCCAAAACAACTGACCTCACGACTGAGATGAAGGAAGGTTTATCTGCTCACAGTTCTGGAGATTTTAGGTTTCAGTCCATGTCAGACAGGCCGGGTCTGCAGAGCTCAGGGTGTGGTGGTGTGAAGCAGAGAGGGAGAGGGCAAGCAGGGGGCGGAGGAAGCTTATATCATCCCCACGCCCACACCCCCAGGGACCCCTCCCTAGCAACCAAGTTTCCAACATTGCTGCTTCATTTGCATGAGGGATAGGGGGATATTCTTTTTAAAAAAATTTTATTATTTTCTTTTTTTTATACCTTTATTGGTGCATTATAGTCTCACATTGTAACGCAGTTCATAGTGATACATCACTTAGCACTTGGTGGGCTTTCCCTTGGCTCCCTGCCTATTCTTTCCCTTCCCCACACAGGACATTGAGATTGACATTGGTATTCTCACATCTGTACATATGTCAATGGAAGTGATTCCTTCATTGATCCTCCCTCTCCCCCCTCGACCCTTCCTGGCTCCACTGAAGTGTGTCTCCTCTAGGGAGAGATTCTAAATCCAAACCATTACAGGCTCTAATTGTTTCTTAAGGGCCTTTCAATCCAGTTTTCCTGTCTTGAAGTCTGTTTTCATCACTCTTCTCTACACCTCATGCCACCAGTTTCTAAGTTCTTTGGAGGGATTGGTGTTGAAATCAGATTGTTTCCCAGTTTTCCCAGCAGGTGGCTGAGGATTCCAGTTAGTAGTCTATTCAGATAGTTACCACTTGGCCATCTGCTTCCCAGCCCACAACATTCTGTGTGTGTGTGTGTGTGTGTGTGTGTGTGTGTGTGTGTTCCTTTTATTTTTTGTTCTTGTGGATTTATTCCTTTAAAAAAATCTCTTAGTGTCTTTTTAGTGGATTTGGGGGAAGAAGTGAGAGTAAGATATTAGTTGTTCCCTCTTGTCATCTGTACTGAGAAATCTATTATTTCTGATGGCAATGTGGGTATTTCATGTATGGATATACATGATTGATTCATTTCCTACAGTTATTTATAGTTTTCCCACCATCATAAACATAAATTCTGTGAAACGTCTTGCAACTAAACTTTCAGCATTTCCTTATATATCCTTAGGATAATTTCTTTAGAGTGGAACCGGGTCAGAAAATACATGAAAATTTAATCCTTTTGATGCATATTGCTAAAGTGCTTTTAGGAGGGAACAATTTCTGCTTCCAATTGCTGTGTATTAATGTGCCCATTTCTCTCATATTTGCCAATATTGGATGGACAATAAATTGTATCTTCCTTATCATTGTCAAAGCAATTAAATATTTTTATATTTGGTTATTGACCATTTATAATTATTCTTTTGTCAATAAACTTCATCTTATTTGTCGATTTTTCATTGAGTGTTAGATCTTTCAAGAAATCTATTTGTTAAAAATATAACCCAAATTTAAAAAATTGTTAACCCTTTGTCATATATGTTGAAATATCTTTTCCTGGTTTGCTAGCTGTCTTTTCATTTTGATTATGATTTTTTTAAATATAGAATTTTCTAGATTTTATGTAGAAACAAATTCATCCACCTTTTATTTTAGGGTTTCTATCTTTTATGCTTAAAAAGTCCTTTTCTAGCCAGGTGGCACATGCCTATAATTCCAGTATTTGGGAGGCTGAGATGGGGATCACGGCTTCAAGGCCAGCTTGGACAACTTAGACCCTTTTTCAAAATAATTGATAAAATAGGACTGGGTGTACCTCAGAGGTAGAACACCCCAGGGTTCAATCCCCAGTACCACACACACAAAACATCCTTTTCTGCTTAGACATTATATATATATATATATATATATTTTTTTTTTTTTTTTTTTTTTTGCAGTACCGGGGATTGAACCCAGGGGCGTTCTACCTCCACGCTACACCCCCAGCCCTATTTGTTTTACTTTATTTTGAAACCGGGTCTCACGAAGTTGCGGAGGGCCTCACTAGGTAGACAGAGAGAGACAGGGAGAGAAAGAAAGAGAGAGAGAGAGAGAGAGAGAGCTGAGGCTGGCCGCGAACTCGGATCCTCCGGTCTCTGCCTCCCAAAGTACTGGGATTACAAGCGTGCGCCACCACACCCGGCTCTGCTCAAACGTTATATAGCTATTCATCATACTTACTTTGTGTTTATGTGTGTGTGTGGTACCAGGGATTGAACCCAGGGGCATTCTACCTCTGAGCTACACTCCCAGCCCTATTTATTAATTTATTTTATTTTATTTTATTTTTATTTTTTGCAGAACTGGGGATTGAACCCAGGGGCATTCTACCTCCGAGCTACACCCCCAGTCCTATTTTTTTTTATTCTTTATTTTGAAACAGGGTCTCACTAGGTTGCGGAGGGTCTAAGTAGCTGAGTCTGGCCGCGAAACCGGATCCTCCGTTCTCAGCCTCCCAAGTACTGGAATTACAAGCATGCGCCACCATGCCCAGCTCTATTTTTTATTTTGAAACAGGGTCTCACTAAGTTGTGGAGGGCCTCACTAGGTTGCTGAAGCTGGCTGCAAACCTGCAATCCTCCTGTCTCAGTCTCCCAAGTACTAGGATTATAAGCGTGTGCCACCACACTGGCTCGTACTTTTTTTTTTCGGTACCGGGGATGGAAACCAGGGGCGTTCTACCTCTGCGCTACACCCCCAGCCCTATTTTTTTTTATACTTTATTTTGAAACCGGGTCTCACAAAGTTGCAGAAGGCCTCACTAAGTAGCTGAGGCTGGCTGTGAACCCGGATCCTCCGGTCTCTGCCTCCCACGTACTAGGATTACAAGCGTGCGCCACCATGCCCGGCATCATACTTTCTTTTAATGCTGTTTTTTTTTAATCTTGAAAATTTCAACCTATTTGAACTAATTTTGGTGAAAATATAAGGTAGGAATTTAAAGCCAGACATGGTGGTGCACTCCTGTAATCCCAGCTACTTGGGAGGCTAATGCAGCAGAAGGATTGCAAGTTCAAGTCCAGACTCAGCAGAGTACTGAGACCCTGTAGGAGTATAGTTTAGTGGTAGAGTGCTTGCCTAGCATGTGTGAGGCCCTGGGTCCAACCCCAGTACCACAAAGAAAGAAAAAAAAATAGGAATTTAAATGTGGAGTCTTATAAATGGCTAATCATATATTCAGTAGGTTATTTTTTGGCATAATCTATCTTTGCTTGCCGATTTGAAATGACATTTTAGAGAGAGAGAGACATATATGTATGTATACATATATATATATATGTATGCATATGGTCACAGACTGTTTCTGTACTTAATATTTTCTGTTGCTCTACTATTTCACTAATATAGCTTTGCAATAGAGATCTAGTTGAGATTAATATCTACTCATTACTTAATTTCAAGAAAATTTCTGGCTATCCAAGTATCTATTTTGTGTGCGTGTTTGTGTGTGTGTGTGTGTGTTTTACTAGGGATTGAACCCAGGGGCATCATTCTACCTCTGAGCTATACCCCCAGCCCTATTTTTTATTTTTATTTTGAAACAGTCTCGCTAGGTTGATGAGAGTCTGCTGAGGTTGTACTTGCTGAGGTTGTCCTCAGACCTGCAATCCTCCTGTCTCAGCCTCCCAAGTACTGGAATTATAGGCATGCACCACCACACCCGGCTATCTATTTCTTTTTTTTTTTTTTTTTTGCGATACTGGGAATTGAACCTAGAGGCATTTCTACCTCTGAGCTACACCCCCAGCCCTGTTTTTAATTCTTTATTTTGAAACAGGGTCTCACTAAATTGCGAAGGACCTCACTAAGTAGCTGAGGCTGGCCGCGAACCTGCCATTCTCCTGTTTCAGCCTCCCAAGTACTGGGATTACAAGCATGCACCACCACGCCCGGCTCCGGCTATCTATTTCTAATTGGAATAATCTAGTGAAAGCAACTTTGACTTTCACTATTTGAAAACACTCCTGCAAATATGAAGTTTCAGAGCTAAGGAAATGACTAAGCAGTTAAGTCACTTCCTGTGTTAATTTTTTACACAGGACTGACAGAATGAGATTAATTCAGAAGTGTTACCTCTATCATTTGCTCCTGATTGAATGCATAACCCTAAGTCACAGGCTTTTCAGAAGGAACATGGGTGACTTTGGTGGGAAATCCTTTTACATCTTTAGTTCTGTTAAAAAATTCTTCTGTAAGCCAGCGTGGTGGCACACACCTGTAATCCTAGTACTTGGGAGGATGACACGTTCGAGACCAGTCTCAGCAACTTAGTGAGACCCTGTTTCAAAATAAAAAATACAATAGGGCTGGGGGTCTAGCTCAAAGTTAGAACATCCCTGGGTTTAATCCCTAATACCAAAAAAAAAAAAAATCCTTCTGTAGTTCCTAAAATACAGGAGCTGCAGGAAGGTTCTTTGAGTAGGGCCATGTGGTTACTTGGTATAATGAGTTCCATATTCACATAACTTTTTATATATTATTTTTATATATTATATAAACTTTTCAATATTTTCCTGATTGCATAGTAATATCTGCTCAGGTAAACCATCAGAATGTTACAGAAGTGTACAGGGTGAAAAGTAAAAGTCCTTAGTGACTCTGCCTTCTTTCTGTAACTGTTGTTAATAGATTGCTATATATTACTCCAGATTTCTCTTTTGCTGTGCTGTGTGCTGTAACAACATTTTTTTATTATTAATGGTTATTGTTTTATTATTGTTATGGTTATTATATGTATTTTTTCAAAAACAGGGCTATATTTTATAACCTAATTTTTTTGCTTCACAATGTATCATAAATTTTCCACACCAGACAAAGGTATATATCTTTTTTTTTTTTTTTGCGGTACCGGGGATTGAGCGTGGGGGCGTTCTACCTCCGCGCTACGCCCCTGGCCCTATTTTTTATACTTTATTTTGAAACCGGGTCTCATGAAGTTGCAGAGGGCCTCACTAAGGATAGAGAGAGAGAGAGAGACACGGAGAGACAGAGACAGAGCTGAGGCTGGCTGCGAACCCGGATCCTCCGGTCTCCGCCTCCCAAAGTACTGGGATTACAAGCGTGCGCCACCATGCCTGGCCTATATCTTTTTTTTAATGTGGTATTTCAGTTTATGTTTGTTTGTTTGTTTGTTTGTTTGTTTGTTTACTGTTTTTGAGGTACTAGGGATTGAACCCAAGGGTGTTCTACCTCTGAGGTACACCTCCAGCCGTGTTTAATTTTTATTTTGAAACCGGGTCTTACTAAGTTGCCGAGGACCTCTCTAAGTTGCTGAGGCTGGCCTCAAACCTGTAATCCTCCAGTTTCAGTCTCCCAAGTACTGAGATTACAGATGTGCCCCAGCATGCTCGCCTTTTTTTTTCTTTTTTTTTTGGTAGTAGGGATTGAACCCAGAGGCAGTCTACTTCTGAGCTATACCCCCAGCCCGATTTTATTTCTTATTTCAAAACAGGGTCTCACTAGGTTACTGAGAGCCCTGCTAAGTCGCCGAGTCTGACTTTGAACCTGCAATCCTCCTGTCTCAGTCTCCTGCGTATTGGTTCTTAATTTATCCCATTTTAATGGTCATTTGAGTTGTTCCTCTGTCACACTCCCAATTACAAACATTTTTATACAATCTTTGTGAATATGTCTTGGTGCACTTGCATATAAGACAAAATTCTAGAAATAGATTTGGATAAAATGATATGAATATTTAAAAGTTTAACACATTTTGTCAATGTGCCTGCTGAAAAGTTGTGCCAGTTTATACTCCAGGAACATTATATTTCAGTACCTGATTCTATATGCCATTATCAGTAGTAGTTATTAATTTAAAATTTTTTATCAATCTTATTTAACATTTATTTATTTGTTTGTTTATTTATTGGTGGTACTGGAGGTGGAAACCAGGGGCCTTCTACTTCCGGGATATACCCCCAGCCCTATTTTATTTTTTTGTTTGGAAACAGGGTCTCACTAAGTTGCTGACAGCCTCACTAAATTGCTGAGGCTGGCTTCAAACCTGTGATGCTCCTGTCTCAGCCTCACAAGTACTGGGATTACAAGCGTGTGCCACCATGCCTGGCCCCATTTAATTTGTTTTTAACAATTGAGTATCTTTTTATGTTTCTTAGTTATCTAAATTTCTTTTGTGATTTGTTTGGTCATACTTTTGAGTATGCTTCTATATATATTTCAAGTGGAAGGAAGGCATTTTTTATGTTGGAAAAGTCTCTTCTTCTTGGTAGTTTTAATGCTTGGTGTTGGTTTCTCTCCTTTCTATTTTAGGATACCATGGCCAAGAGGAATACAGTGATAGGAACACCCTTTTGGATGGCTCCAGAAGTGATTCAGGAAATTGGGTATAATTGTGTGGCAGATATCTGGTCTCTAGGAATAACTGCCATTGAAATGGCTGAAGGAAAACCACCATATGCCGATATACATCCAATGAGGGTAAGGAAATGGGCAGAGGGTTGGTTGTTGTTTATCATCATTGGAAAGTTAGTTGAAGCCAGGCACATTGGTACACGCCTGTAATCCCAGTACTTGGGAGGCTGAGAAAGGAGGATCACAAGTTGGAGACCAGCCTCAGCAACGTAGACCCTGTTTCAAAATAAAAAATAAAATGGAATGGGGGAGTCGGGCGTGGTGGCGCATGCTTGTAATCCTAGTACTTGGGAAGCTGAGATAGGAGGATCGCAGGTTCACAGCCAGCCTCAGCTACTTAGGCCCTCTGCAACTTAGTGAGACCCTGTTTCAAAATAAAGGATAAAAAATAGGGCTGGGGGTGTAGCTCGGAGGTAGAATGCCCCTGGGTTCAATCCCCAGTACCGCAAAAAAAAAAAAAGGACTGGAGTATAGCTCAGTGGTTAAGTACTCCTGGGTTCAATTCCTAATACCACAAAAAAAAAAAAGGAAAAAGAAGTTACATGAGTGACTTACTTGGTTGGGTTCCAAATCACAAATTAATTATTTGTATATAATTGTTAAGTGTTGCTATAGATGACACAATTCCACTGACCCTAGTTGTAGTTATTAATTTAAGTGCAATCCAAACCTGTCTACTCCAGAAGTTGTGTATTGATAACTCCCTGGCAGAACACAGACTATAGAATGCTTAGTTTGACTTGTGTAATTACATATCATTTTAATAGTTTAGGCACCCACATTTTAACACGATAACATCAGCTGGAGTTGAGTAGTGGTTGTCTCATATGCATAGGAACTTGATAAACTACATTGCAGTTGAATTCTACTACTTCAAAAAGTATGACTATTACTTATTGAATTTTCAAGAAAGGGAGAGCCACAGTTTTTGAAAAATAAAACTCTTTTCTATAAGCTTAAGTTGTATTCTTTAAATCTAAAAATATGACCAGTAAATCCTCTACTCTTCT
The DNA here is from genome assembly GCA_004027185.1 of Glis glis. NCBI lineage: Eukaryota > Metazoa > Chordata > Mammalia > Rodentia > Gliridae > Glis > Glis glis. The sequence goes on from PVJS01021584.1 coordinate 17,251, forward strand.
TCTGTCCCCGCAAAAGAGAGTGGAGCTTATCTTTTTGGCACATGAATGTTGCGTTTCTACTTTATGTACATGAACTTTCCATTCAGTCATTCTCCATGGGTCCTGTGGTATCACCAAGCATAACATATCAATTATTACAGTATTTTCTCTAATGCTTATTTATGTATGTATGTATGTATGTATGTATGTATGTATGTATGCGGCACTGGAAATGAACCCAGGGGCATGCTACCTCTGAGCTCTACCCCCAGCTCAATTTTATTTAATTTTGAAATAGGATCTCACTAAGTTGTTAAGGCTGGCCTTGGACCTTCAATCTCCTGTCTCAGCCTCCCAAGTACTGGAATTATAGGTGTGTACCACCGTGCTCAGCTCTCTAATGCTTTTTAAAAAATTTCTGTCACTAACACCCAGCCCGGTTCATTTGTTGTTTTTTTTTTTCCTACCTGGCACCTGTTTGATCTTTTTTTCCTATAGGGGTTTGAATTTGTAAATTCTGGTTTGTTGAACTCCAGTCTCTTCATATGGAGATTCTGTTCTCTCCAAATTCCATCTACTTTCAGAGTGCATCTGCACTGAAACTCCCCCAGGGTAGACAGCCACCTCCAGAGCCCCTTGTGGCAGCACTGTTGTAAGACCCTGGTCTGGCCTTCCTCCGGGCGTCACAGCTCACTTCCTGCCTCCCCAAGCCAGTTCTTTCTTTCTCCAATTAATTCAGTCTCCCAAGTACTGGAAAAGACTGACAGTTATTTATGTATGCATGTATGCATGTATGTATGTATGTATGTATTTATTTATGGTACTAGGGATTGAACCCTGAGGCATTCTACCTCTGAGCTACACCCCCAGCCCTATTTTCTTTTTAGTTTTGAAACAGGGTCTCCTAGGTTGCTAAGTTGCTGAGTCTCGTCTCGAACCTGCGATCCTCCTGTGTCAGCCTCCCAAGTACCAGAATTATAGGTATGTGCCACCATGCCTGACTTGACAGTTTTTTAAAAAACATTCATGTGCCTGAAGATAAGCTCCCCTCTCTTTTGAGGGGCAGAAGAGAAGAGTAGAGGCTTTACTGGTCATATTTTTAGATTTAAAGAATACAACTTAAGCTTACTGAGGAGGGTTTTATTTTTCAAAAATTGACTCTCCCTTTATTGGAAATTCAATAAATAGTAGTCATATTTTTTTTAAATAGTAGAATTTAACTGCAATATAGTGAGCCAATTCTTAATTTTTTTTTTCTTCTTCCAAGTATGTTGCTTGGCTTGGATGTTAATGATTCCCTGGTGATTTGGGGACTTCTGATTAATGATCTCATTGCAGTCACTGCTGACATTCAGGGGTGGTTTGACTTTGAAAGAAAAGGGAGCCCTGCATGGTAGTGTTCACAGGTTTGAAGCCAGCCTCAGCAACTTAGCGAGACTCTCAGCAACCTAGTGAGACCCTGTTTCAAAACAAAAAATATATAAAAAGGGCTGAGGGCATACCTCAGAGGTAAAATGCCTCTGGGTTCAAACCCCAGTACAAAAAAAAAGAGGACAATTTGACAACTTTTGGGCTCATGTTTCTTCAGGATAAGGATACTGAAAGGTGTTGCCTTTCTACTTTGAAAGGCAGTGTAATGCAGTTAACATTAAAAAAAAGAAGAAAGGAAAGAAAAAAGCCCTGATGATTGAAACTGTGAGTTTTAAGGGATGAGACTGCATGCGAGAGAGGGAAAGGCCAGGAGAGAAATCAATCAGGTTCTCCAGTTGCCATCCTTGGAGATGCATAGACTTGAAGATGCATAGACTTGGAGATGCTTAGACTTGGGGATGCTTAGATTTGGGGATGCTTAGACTTGGGGATGGTTAGACTGGGGGATGCTTAGACTTGGGGATGGTTAGACTGGGGGATGCTTAGACTTGGGGATGTGTAAACTTGGGGATGCTTAAACTTGGGGATATGTAGACTTGGAGATGCGTAGACTTGGAGATGCATAAACTTGGGGATGCTTAAATTTGGAGATGTGTAAACTTGGGGATGCTTAGACTTGGGGATGCATAGACTTGGAGATGCATAGACTTGGAGATGCATAGACTTGGAGATGCTTAGACTGGAGGATGCTTAGACTTGGGGATGGTTAGACTTGGAGATGCTTAGGCATGGAGATGCGTAAACTTGGGGATGCTTAGACTTGGGGATGCGTAGACTTGGGGATGCTTAGACTTGGGGATGCGTAGACTTGGAGATGTGTAGACTTAGAGATGCTTAGACTGGGGGATGGTTAGACTTGGGGATGGTTAGAATTGGAGATGCGTAAACTTGGGGATGCTTAGACTTGGGGATGCTTAGACTTGGGGATGCTTAGACTTGGGGATGCTTAGACTTGGGGATGTGTAGACTTGGAGATGCTTAGACTTGGGGATGTTTAGACTTGGGGATGGTTAGACTTGGGGATGCTTAGACTTGGGGATGCTTAGACTTGGAGATGCTTAGACTTGGGGATGCGTAGACTTGGAGATGCTTAGACTGGGGGATGCTTAGACTTGGGGATGGTTAGACTTGGGGATGCTTAGACTTGGAGATGCTTAGACTGGGGGATGCTTAGACTTGGGGATGCTTAGACTTGGGGATGGTTAGACTTGGAGATGCTTAGACTTGGGGATGGTTAGACTTGGAGATGCTTAGACTTTGGTTGGAATTTGGATGGGCTTATCCAGTGGAAAAGAGAAAAATCGTTTTACCAAGCTTCAAATATATTTCCAGTCATATTTTTATTGGAGCATCATTTTTATCAAGCATGTTTGTTTGTTTAACTAGGCAATCTTCATGATTCCGACAAACCCTCCTCCTACATTCCGAAAGCCAGAGCTGTGGTCAGATAATTTCACAGACTTTGTGAAGCAGTGTCTGGTGAAGAGCCCTGAGCAGAGAGCCACAGCCACGCAGCTCCTGCAGGTACGAGTCACCCCGTCAGACCGCCTCCATTTCACTTACGTGCTGACCCCAAAATGCGGTCAGCCACCTGCGCGGAGGTAGTAGACAAGTATGAGACATTCTCTGATTAGGGAGGTTTGAATCTGTTTGAGTAAAAAAGACATAGAAAAGAATCTTAACTCATTGCACAAAACAACACTGCAAGGAAATCCAGGGCTCTGTGGGATTAGAGAGCAAGTTGACAGTGAGTGAGAGCCTGCTGGGCGCAGGCGCTTCCCACAAGTTATACCACTCCGTCATCATCACATCGCGCCCGCCGGGAAGGGTGGGCGTCGTTTCTGTTTTATAGGTGAGAAAATGGAGGCTTAGAGAGGTTAACTCATTCAGAGTTACTTAGCTCGTAGCTAGGTATGGTGGCACACACCTCACCTTGGGAGGCTGAGACAGATTCGAGGACAGCCTCAGCAACTTAGCAAGACTCTCAGCAACCTAGCGAAACCATGTCTCCAAACAAAAAATAAAAAAAGGGCTGGGGGTGTAGCTCAGAGGTAGAACGCCCTTGGGTTCAATCCCCAGACCCTCATTCAATTAATCAATAAATAGGATTACTCAGCTCATAAGCAGTAGAGCCAGTGGTAGAACCTGGGTCATTCTGATTCTGAACTTGGGTCATTCTACGGTGTATCCCAGGATAGGAGGGGGTGGCTTTGGCCTGGAGACACTAGGGGTGCTTCCTTGGAGAGGAGGCCTCCATACCTGAGCCCTGAAGGGTGGGTGGGATGTGGCAGGCAATAAATATGCCTAGTGGTTTGTAGCTTGGATTCAGAGCTCAGACTGCCTGGGTTTGAATCCTGGCTCCCTATTTATTTTATGACCTTGGGCAAATAACCTCTTTGTTTCCTTAGTTTTTTAATCCACAAAGTGAGAATAAAGTACCTGCCTCCTATGTTGAAAGACGAAGTGATGTAACTTTGAACACTGCTTTACCCATATTGAAGATAGTATAGAATGGACTTGACAAATACCTGCTATTATTGGGTTAAGCCAGTGGTTTTCAACCATTTTAGGCCCAGTACCCCCTTTTTATAACCAATATATATTTTTTAAATTTCTCATTACTTTCCTGGAATGAAATACATAGATAATGAAATTATTGCCAGGCATGGTGGCACACGCTTGTAATCCCAGTACTTGGGAGGCTGAGATGGGAGGATCGCAGGTTCGCAGCCAGCCTCAGCTACTTAGTGAGGCCCTCCACAACTTAGTGAGACCCTGTTTCAAAATTAAGAATAAAAAATAGGACTGGGGGTGTAGCTCAGAGGTAGAATGCCCCTGGGTTCAATCCCCAGTAGCACAATAAATAAATAAATAAATAAATAAATAAATAAATAAAATTATTTATGCCCATAATTTAAAAAGAATCAATATTATCTGTTATATAACAGAGAAATATAAAGATAATTTATAATAAAGCAGTATATATGTCAGTGTACTTTTTTTTTGCAGTACTGGGGATTGAACCCAGAGGCATTCTACCTCTGAGCTACACCCCCGGCCCTATTTTTTATACTTTATCTTGAAACCAAGTCTCACTAAGTTGCGGAGGGCCTTACTAAGTAGTTGAGGCTGGCTGTGAACTGGATCCTCTGGTCTCTGCCTCCCAAGTACTGGAATTACAAGCGTGCACCACCACGCCCGGCTTTATATGTTAGTGTAGAAATGCTCCAGCTTGACCTAACTTGCAGACATACTGAAATAGGTACCTGTACCTAGCATCATGAATGAGTCTAAATTTAAGAGCAGTAAGAAGACCAGAAACCATTCCATTCAAGAAGTGCAAGAAAATGAATTGGTGAGACACGAGCATACAACTGATGTTAAGTAGTAACAGGCCAGACTTACCGGTATCTGATATGAGAAGGGGGAAAGGATCTTATACTTTACAAGTGGAGAGAACAAGGCAGTAGGATATTCTTGCTAATGACTTAGGTCTCATTTCTAAGTGTGTTGCCAAATTCTTTTCCTGCCTGGATGGGGCACTAAGAGAGTTTTATGGGAAAACATCTGCGGTATTGCACTCCCACCACATGCTGAGGCATCTTTTCAACTCAGTGTATTTGTAAAGGCCTTAGAGACCGTACACTTTGATGGGTGATGGGGAACAGAGAGTAGGTTGCTATGGGGAAACACAGTGCACTCTCAGAGTAAGTGTGCAAACTGACAGGCAACACCCCAAAAGAATTTCCATGTGTAACTTTCACGGTGTAGATTTCTTATCATTGTGCTATAAACACAAGCAACAAAAACATAAGATGGTATTAATATTAAAAACTTTAAAGCAGTTTTTATTAATGAAATTCAGCAGTGTCCTTGTGTTTCAAGTGTCTTTGCTGATTGACTGATATTTGGGTCTGTATCTGTATTATCTGTGGTCAGTTTTAGTATTTTTGCAGTAATTGTACTTTTGTACTAAAACCCTTTTTACCTAAATATGTAGTTGGAGATTCTATAGTGCATTGAATAAAAAGAGTAACTGGGATGAGTGAATTGTTCAGTGACTTCTAAACAATATCTTTATGTAAGCCCCCCCAAATTGCCTCCCAGATCACTTGACATTTTTCATATCTCTTGAAAAAAATTTTAGTACTGTTAAAGTGTACCATATTCTGTGAGACATTTGAAAGATGTGCAGAATATACCATGGTCCATTGTCGTGCAGGATTGCATGTGTCCCTGCCTCCCACTCTGTGCCAGATGTCCCCTCCCAACAGTGTAGTGACAATAGGCTCCCAACGGGTTTACAAAACTTCCTCTGAGGAGTGGTGCCACACCCTGAGAGTCACTAGATTGACTGAGAGAGACGGCATAGCCATTCTAAACAGAATGAAAAAGATGGGCAAAGTCTGGGTGTGCATCTGTCTGCTCAGTTATAAAGGGAGCCTTATCTAGTTATTGCCCAAAGCATAAAAAGAAAGATTAGATTCATTGATTGATTCATCAGAGATTATCAGGTACCTACTGTGTGCCAGGTAGTGTTGGGGCTCTGTTACCATATAAGCCGTCTCCACTGTTTTCCACTTTCTCGTTTAAGCACCCATTTGTCAAGAGTGCCAAAGGAGTGTCAATCCTGCGGGACTTAATTAACGAAGCCATGGATGTGAAACTGAAACGCCAGGAAGCCCAGCAACGGGAAGTGGACCAGGATGATGAAGAAAACTCAGTGAGTGGCAGAAAGGCGTTGCTGTGGGCCACAGGCATTAATGCTTGTCAGTGCATGATTGTCAGGATAGGTGACATGGGTAGACAGTGTCGGATCAGCCTGGAGCTGTAGACTTTGCTGGCAGGACTATGTCCTGACCTGGACCAAGGCTGTGAGAGACCAAGGCTGCGAGAGACCAAGGCTGCTGAATTTGTGCTTGTTCTCCCCCTACTGCTTCCTAAAACACTATGTGTGTGTGTGGTGTGTGTGTGTGTGTGTGTGTGTGTGTACTGAATCTGTGCTTGTTCTCCCTCTACTGCTTCCTAAAACACTATGTGCGTGTGTGAGTGTGACTGGGGATTGAACCCAGGGGCAGTCTACCTCTGAGCTACAGCCCCAGCCCTTTTTATTTTTTTGTTTTTAAACAGGGTCTCACTAGGTTGCTGAGAGCCTCGCTGTGTTGCTGAGGCTGTTCCTGAACCTGCAATCCTCCTGTCTCAGCCTCCCAAGTACTGGGATTACAGGCGTGTGCCACCACGCTGCCCTAAAACACTTTTAAATTCTACTCATTTGCCCCTGTATCTTTTATTCAATTTAGGTTTTTATTTGAGAAAGAGAATGCTGAAGTTTTGAGAGAAGGTTTTTCCAAACCATTTGGGGAATCTAGGATCTTTACTTAAGATGTAGCTTTTATACATACAGACTCTCTCACAGCCCTGAGATTTCAAGGGTGTTCATGTCAGCTTCTTAGATCTATGTTGCAAGACTCTAATAAGAAGGGAGCTGGGTGTGGTGGCGCACGCTTGTAATCTCAGTATTTGGGAGGCTGAGACTGGAGGATCCGAGTTCGCAGCCAGCCTCAGCTTCTTAGTGAGGCCCTCCGCAGCTTAGTGAGACCCTGTTTCAAAATAAAGAATAAAAAATAAGGCTGGGGGGTTAGCTCGGAGGTAGAATGCCCCTGGGTTCAATCCCCGGTACCGCAAAAAAAAAAAAATTAAAAAATAATAAGAAGGGGGTCCTTTAGGATTAGAAATAAAGGAAGAGGGTCCTTTAGGATTAGAAATACTACTGTCATGTGGGTAAATTTATGATCATCTGTGGTTAAATAAGAGTACTTTCAATTCTACAAGGTGAGTTTAGGACCTAAAGAAGTGTCAAATTCAGAAATATTTGCACCAAGATGAGCAATAATAATTCAGAAAACTCAGTCTTTTGATCAAATCAGCTCCAATTTGAGCTTTTTGTCCTTTCACAGGAAGAAGATGAGATGGATTCTGGCACGATGGTTCGAGCAGTGGGAGACGAGATGGGCACTGTCCGCGTTGCCAGCACCATGAGCGATGGAGCCAACACGATGATTGAGCACGGTGACACCTTGCCGTCACAGCTGGGCACCATGGTGATCAATGCAGAGGATGAGGAAGAGGAAGGGACTATGAAAAGTAAGGTTCTGCTGAAACACACTCGTTTCTCAGACAAAGCACGTGCCTTGCAGGGTCCCCAGGGCCCATGCAGGCTCAGTCTGGAGTCCTCTCGTCTGTTGCCACGGCTACAGGAGGTTTTACATTGGAGGGCTCTGGGGGGCGGGAGCTTTGGGGAGCGGGAATCTGGCACGTGGAATCAGAGGCAAGAAAGCATCAACAATGAGAAGGAATTTTGCTTTCGAACCCAAATAGCCATTCTCTCACCAAATGTTGTCACTGAAGGTTCATCTGGGGAGGCAAGCACATACGTTATGATGCATAATTCATTTCAAAGTGTAATGAAATCCTGACCTATTTATCATACGTATCTTCGGGCCATTTTTATGATAGTTTGCATGTCTAACTCAGTTTACCAGCACTCAGTCAATTAAAGATGACTGTACAAGTTAAAGAGTTCTGTCATGTCCCTTCAGAAGAGCCCACCTCTGTTCTTTCTGATCTGGCTGATCCTCTGTGTTTGTGACTGAAGCCTGGTGCTTTGTGCTCCGCCATGCTCTCCTCTGATCTTCAGCTGTTGCCCTTCCCCTTGTTCTGAGCCTTACAGACCAACTCAGAGGAAAGGAAAATGAAAATCAGTGAGTGGTGTAGGTATAGTTTAGTCTAATTTTTTTTTTTGTACTGGAGATTGAACCCAGGGTCATTCTACCTCTGAGCTACACCCCTAGCCCTATTTTATTTTGCAACAGGATCTTGCTAGGTTGATGAGAGTCTCACTACTTACTGAGGCTATCCTCGAACCTGTGATCCTCCTATCTCAGCCTCCCCGTTTAGTCTAAACTTTGTATAGGTTTAAAGCACTAAGTTCTCTATGATCTTTTCATCATCTTTTTTTTTTCTCCTTTTTAAAATTTAAAAGCCTTTCCTCCAAACCAGGGATGTACAAACGATGGACATTGGGCCAAATTTGGCTGAGCATAGTGGCCCATGCTTGTAATCCCAGTATTTGAGAGACTGAGACAGGAGGATCGCAGGTTTAAGACCAGCCTCAGCAATTTAGCAAGACTCTCAGCAACCTAGTGAGACTTTGATTAAAACAAAAAAATAAAAAAGGGCTGGGATGTAGCTTGGAGATAGAATGCCTCTAGGTTTAATCCCCAGTACCACAAAAACCAAAAATACAAACATGTGTGGAATCTGACCCTGTGCCTACTTTTGGTAATAAAGTTTTATTGGAACACAGCCATGCCCATTCATTTATGTGTTATCTGTGGCTGCTTTTGTGCTACAAAGGCAGAGTTGAGTAGTTGTGAGAGACCATATGTTCCCCAAAGCCTGAAATATTTTCTGTCTGGCCCTTTATAGACAGAAAAAGCTGTCTAGCCCCTGCTCTAGACCCTCTGCTTTGTGACTGAGTAATTTATTCAGTGAATTTTTCTTTAGTGCTCTCTTTTTCTCAAATACTTTGCTAGGTGCTGAGGACAGCAGGGATTGAAGAAGCAGTCCCTGCCCTGAAGGAACTCATCATCTAGTCTAGGAAAAGGCCATCAGTTACAATTCAGTGTCTGAAATGAGTGCTAACGGGTAATCTGCAGCTGCTGTCAAAGCAGGGGGAAGTACTTAACTTGGACTGGGGCTTAATAAAAAATTCCTGGAGGGGAAAGGAGGAAGGTTGGCAGCATGCAAGATGGACAGAGATCTTCCAGCAGAGGGAGCAGTATCCAAGATCCCAGGCAAGAGGAGGCGAGAGTTCAGGGACGCAGGTGGCTGGTGTGTACAGTTGCAAGGGAAGGTTCTCCGGTGTCCCCTCTAATTTCCACCTTTTAGGTCAAGATCTCTATTTTTATGATCAGCCCCTTTGTTTTCAAGGGGAAAGTTATTTTCTTTCTGTTTGGTGGCCCAGACTCATCATGGCTGTGTGGTTTATGGTCAGAATTGTATAGATGATGGAATGGTAATGTTGCAGGATGTGTAAATTGATATAACTTTGCTGGAATGCAGTGTGTAGCAAGAATTTAAAAAGTTCAAACGTTTGACTCAGTACATTCTACTTTTAGGAATCTGGTCCAAGAAAATAACTATAGATATAGACAAATTATATTCAAGAAGGTCCCCAAACATGTTACTTAGAGCTATAAAAAAGAATCTGGATTAAATGTTTAGTAGCAGATGATTGGTCAAATAAATTGTGGTGCATCCATAAGATAGAATACTGTTCCCTATAAAAACATTAAAAATTTCATTTTTCGGAACAAGTAGAAGCTGGGTGTGGTGGCACACGCCTGTAATCCCAGTACTTGAGAGGCTGAGACAGGAGGGTTGCAGGTTTGAGGACAGCCTCAGAAGTAGTGAAACTTTCATCAACTTTGCAAGACCCTGTTCCTAAATAAAAATAAAATAGGTCTAGGGGTGTAGCTCAGAGGTAGAATGCCTCTGAATTCAATCCCTAGCACCCCCCCCAAAAAAAACCAGGAACACGTAGTGAATTGGGGAAATACTTGTATTGTTGAGTGAGAAAAGGAGTCAAAATTATGGGATGACTACAGTTTTATAAATGTAAAAAGATAAGTATATGAATAGAAAAAATACTGAAAAAAAGGGGGAAAAGGCTGGAGGGAAATAAATAAAAATATTGAAAAGTGGCTGGTATGGTAGCATACAACTGTAATCCTATAGACTTGGGAGACTGAGGCAGGAGGATCACAAGTTTGAGGCCAGCCTGGGCAATTTAGCGAGACCCTGTCTCAAAATAAAATTTAAAAACTGGAGTGAGCTGAGCGTGGTGGAGCATGCTTGTAATCCCAGTACTTGGGAGGCTGAGACTGGAGGAATCGCAGGTTCAAGGACAGCCTTAGCAATTTAGTGAGGCTCTCAACAACCTAGTGAGACCCTGTTTCCAAATAAGAAATAAAATCGGTCTGGGATGTTGCTCGGAGGTAGAAGAAGAAGAGCTGGAGTGTGGCTCACTGTTTTTCTGTATCTTCTCCAACAATCGACATTGCCAGGCCTTTTGCCATTCTTGAGAGATGTCAGATGTTCACTTTCATGAAATATTTAAGACCTATAAAACGAATAGAGAATACAGTAATCCTTATGTGTACATTATCCAGTTTTAGAAATTAAAACCTTACAAAAGAAGTGTTCACTCTGTGTCCCCTTCCTCAGTTGTATCCTCCTCTGGCTTCACCACAAGTGAAACTACTCCATAGCTTCTTCCTCTTCAATTTATTTGGGTTTGTTCATTTTTCTAGTTTCTTGAATTTAACATTTAGCCTTTTGGGTTTTAAACCTTAAAGTACTACTATTGGTATTGCGGCACCCCACAACTATTGGTATGTGGTGTTGATGTGTATGGATTATTTTTGTCGGTCAGTTATATTTTTAATTTCTTTGTGTTTAGAACAGGAGGGGAGGCTTCTAAGACTTTAGTTCAGTCTCCTCTTTTTTTTTTTTTTTTGGTACTAAGGATTGAACCCAGGGGTATTCTACCTTGTAGCTGCATCCCCAGCCCTATTTTATTTTTATTTTGAAACACGGTCTCACTAAGTTGCTGAGGATTTTGCTAAATTGCTGAGACTGACCTCAAACCTGTGATCCGCCTGTCTCAGCCTCCCAAGTACTGGGATTACAGGTGTGTACCACCACGCCCAGAAGTTCAGTCTTCTTAACTGTCTGTAGAAATGGTGTTTCTGTACTTTATAAGGAAATAGCTTCAGATGGTTCCATGGCTGTGAAGCTATGGAGCTCAGAGTTGAAAGCATTCCATATTCTATGCTTTTTTCAGTCCATTGAACTTCTCATTTGTTTTGGTTGCCTACACTTATGTTCATAGGTATAAGATTCATAGTATAAACTCATCAAAATTAATTTCTGGGGCTGTCTTCCAGTGCAATTCTAGGGATGTCTCTGTTTGTGTTTTTGAAACAATTATTTATTATATATGTTATTTATTTATTTTACTCAGGATAAGTGTTATAACTGCTAATAATAATTATTAGTGATTAGGCACTTAATATATACCAGGTACTGTGCTTAATCCTTTATAAGCATTTCACATATTTTAATCTTCATAGTCTTGCTGTGTGGTCAATATAATCACTCCCCATTTTACAGCAGTTAAAGCTGAGTTGCAGAGGGATTAAGTAACTTGCTTGTGATTACATAATGAGTAACAGAAGAGATTTGAACCCAGATATGCTTGATTTTAGGGCTCAAGCTCTCAACCATTCTATTATATTCTCTTAGCAGAGCCCCAATTACTAAGTGGTTGGGGACCAGGACTCAGGCTCATGTCACAGTCATGTTGATAAGTCTCAGCCTGTAGTGATATCCTTGCTGATTCTTTCAGGAACTGACTACCCTGCATATGTTCCCAGGATTTCCAGAAGGAAAGGGCAGGTGGTTTTCAAAGGGGGTGTGCCTCTGATAAGCTAGTGATATTTTACATATGAGAGAATGTTTTGGATACAGATGTCTGAATCTACAGTAAGGAGTCAGATGGCAGCTGAAAGGAAGGGATTAAGTGGGATGAGATTTGATTGTCTTATAAGTGATCTCAAGAATACCTGTAAGAACCATATAAGTAAACTATGACCAGCACTACTTTGAAAACCTGTGGGTGAAATATCAGATTGGAGATAGAGATTTAGGGAGGCTTCTGTTTGTCTAGATATGTTTTTCTGTCTTTTGCTTTTTTTTCTTATCAGTGCTGGGGAATCAAATCCAGGGCTCGTGCATGTTAGGCAAGTGCTCTACCATGTGTTTTTCTCTGTGTGTGCATGAGTGCGTGCATGCGTGCCTGGGGATTGAACTCTGGGGTGTTCTACCGCTGAGCTATATACCCTCAGCCCTGTTTTATTTTATTTTTTATTTTGAAACAAGGTCTTGCTAAATTGCTGAGCCTGGCCTTGAACCTGTGAATCTCCTGTCTTGGCCTCCCAAGTACTGGGGTCATAGGCGTGCGCCACAATGCCCAGCTCATATTTTTTACTTTTTGAATACAGGCTGTAGAAGAATCTTGTTTACCTCCAAGAACACTTTGCTGTGCCATGAGAAGACTTGAGAGGTTTTGTCGTTGTCGGGGCAGTGCTTCCTCTGAGCCAGCAGAGGGCGCTCTAAAATAGGGTGTGAGTTAAAGTGTTCCATACCAGTTCACACATTCCCTATGATAGGCTTTATTCTATATCAAGACCGTTGCTTATTTATTTTTAAATATATTTTAAGTAACCACAGCAACACTAGGGCAGTGTCCTTATTTAGTTAAGAAATTGGATACCTCCTACTTGGCAAAGTTCAATTGTAAGATTGAAGTCAGCCAAAACATCTCAAAATAGTGACTTTTCCTTTCCTAGATTTCTTAGTGTACCTTAAACAGAATCGGCATTCTTTCTGCAGCTTGAGACCGTGTGTATAGTTTTGAAGCTGTCACCAGCTTAAATGGCCCTCACCAAGTAATTGGATACATTTTAAAAAATAAAGCTAATAACTCTTATGCAGAACTGATTTGGGGGAAAGTCATTTTATGTATAAAAACACATTAATAATGACACTTTATAGCTTTTATTGACTGGTCTCTTCAGGTTGGGGGGTGGGGAGTGATGGGGATTGAAGCCAAGACCTTGTGCATGCGAGGCAAGTACTCTGCCACTGAGCTAACCAGACCTCGTTTTAATTTTGCTTCTTTCCATGTTGACCACACAGAAGTCTAAAGCTGAATATTTCATTCCCATTCTCCTCCTCCTCCTCCTCCTCTTTCTCTGTCTCTGGTCTTTTGCAGTATTTCTTTGTATTTTGGATACTATTTTTGCATATCATTATGTGTATTGTAAATATTTTCTCCCAGCTTATGGCATATGCTTTTACCTTTGCAGAATCTTTTCTTAGACGACAGCATTCATTGTTTTTTTTGCGATACTGGGGATGGAACCCAGGGGCATTCTACCTCGGAGCTACACCCCAGCCCTATTTTTTATACTTTATTTTGAAACCGGGTCTCACTAAGTTGTGGAGAGCCTCACTAAGTAGCTGAGGCTGGCCACGAACCCGGATCCTCCGGTCTCACCTCCTGAGTACTGGGATTACAAGCGTGCGCCACCACGCCCGGTGACAGCATTCATTTTCATGAAGTCACATTTATCTAAATGTTCTTATACAATATGCTTTTTGTGTCTTCTTTAAGTAATTCTTTACCACCCAGATATCTTAAAAATAGTCTCATATATATATATATATATATATATATATATATATAGTGTGTGTGTGTGTGTGTGTGTGTGTGTGTGTGTGTGTGTGTGTGTGTTACTGGGGATTGAACCCAGAGGCATTCTACCTTTGAGCTACACCCCAGTCTGATTTTATTTAATTTGAAATAGGGTCTCACTAGGTTGAGAGTCTCAGTACTTGCTGAGACTGTCCTCAAACCTGCAATCCTCCTGTCTCAGCCTCCCAAGTACTGGGATTACATCCTGTATATATTTTTAAGCATTATAAGGTTTTATTGTTCACATTTAGGATTTTCTCTAGTATGTTATGAATTTGTTTTTCTTTTTTTTTTTTTTTTTTTTTTTTTTTTTTTTTTTTTT
>PVJS01021585.1:0-31350 GCA_004027185.1 Glis glis
AAAAAAAAAAAAAAAATGATGGTCAATTTAATAATACAGTGTCTTTTATATGCAAAAGCAACATTTAAGAATTGGTCTTTGTATAAAACTATCCTAGGAATTGTTAGTTTAGGGCCAGTTAGACTGTTGATTATGTTATTTATCACATTCTGAAATCATATTTAGGAAAATTATTACTATCAATGTAACAGGTACTGATTCTAGGTATAGTGTATGCATGTGAAAGTTGGCTGAAGAAAATAATGTATGAAGGTATATATATGTATATATATATTTACAAGAGTATAGCACATTTTTCTATTATTGAACATGAGCAATTATCATTACTATTATTTCTTAAATAAATGTAGGGGTTAGCTGAAAACAAAAGTACTTTAGGACCTGAGGAAGTACGTAAGTCTGCCTTGACACTGGTTATGGGCGCTCTTGACAACCCCAACCCGATCTTACGCTGTGCAGCAGGGGAAGCTCTTGGAAGAATGGCTCAGGTGGTTGGAGAAGCAACTTTCATTGCTAGAATGGCCCAATATAGCTTTGACAAGTAAGTGAGTCTCTTTACTAACAAATAAGTCTCTCAACTAAGCAGTGATGTCTTTTAAAAAAAATCAGTAATTGCCAACTGGACTACATATTTTTCAGATGGTATAGCATATGACCATATTTTGGGTTTTTTCATAATCTTAATTTTTAATTCAACTATTACTAAGTTTATCATCTCTTTAATTATCCTTGAAATAAAGTTAAACATTAGGTTTTAAGGATTTCTCTTCATAATTATAAAGAGTGATCTCAGATTCTTATTAGTGACTGTCCAGTTGTTAATCAGGTACTTAAGTTGAAAAGTTAAAAATCAAAGGTGGCCAAGAACTGACCCTTGAATTACATAAATTACCACTATTATATATAACTATGTATTATACATAATTGTTGAATATTTTGAGTAGTAAATATACCAAACCACATCACAAGAGAGAAAAAGCAGAAAGCAGTGATTGTGAAGTTGTGGTTCTGAAGAAAAAGTATTTTCTGAACTCTTGCATATTTGACAATAGTTTTCCTTGTCTTCACACATGAATGGCAGACTGGCTGGTTATAGGATAATGCCACAATGTATTGTTTGAACTACTGAGGATAATATGAGCAGGCATAGAATAGTTACAATATACTGAGATGCTTAATCTTCTGTAGGTTATCTTCTGCTATTTTCTAGCAATAGATTAATTTTGCTTATTTATTCCAAGTATTGTCATTGGCTCTGAAATCACCTCTTGTTAAAGATTTTTTTAAAAAAATATAGAACCAAACATAATGGTTTAATGATTTGTGCTTTGTTCATAACAGGTAAAAATGGGAATATGTTTAAGTGTCCTCATTATCTATAGGGTATTGTATTTGATTTGTACTTACTCTGATGAAACATAGGAATTTCATTTGTTTATAACTGTCTGGTTAATGGTTTGAAAAAATTCTCAGTGCTGATTTTAATTAGCTTTTTCAAACAATTGATTATTGCCATGCATAAGCTAATTTCACCTGTTTCTTTTTTTCTCTTCTATAATGTGGCAACTAGAATATTTAAAATTATATATGTGACTGGGCATGGTGGCTCATGCCTATAATCCCACTGAGAGGCTGAGACAGGAGGATTGCAGGTTTGAGGACAGCCTCAGCAACATAGCAGGACTTTTAGTAACCTACAAGACCCTGTTTCAAAACAAAAAATAAAAAGGGCTGGGGTGTTAGAATGCCCCTGAGTTCAATCCCCAGTACCACACACACACACACACATACACACACACACACACACACACACACACACAAATTATGTATGTGGCTTATGTTATATTCCTTCTGGACAGCTTTTCTATATTATGTTGATGTGCTAGTTACATATACCATTATCAAAACTCATTAAATTGTTTAAAATATACTTAAAATTTAATTGTACACTTAAAATTGGTGAGTTCTACATATAAATACTTCTCAATGAAGATTATTTTAAAAATTAATATTCAGAGCTGGGTATGGTGGTACACACCTGTAATCCCAGTACTTGGGAGGCTGAGAGAGGATCACAGGTTCAAGGCCAGCCTCAGCAACTTAGCAAGGCCCTCAGCAACTTAGTGAGACCCTATTTCTAAATAAAAAAGTAAAATAGGGCTGGGGGTATGGCTCAGAGGTAGAATGCCTCTGGGTTCAATCCCCAGTACCACATAACACACAAAAAAATTAATATACAATATTTCTTTTATATTTTTTGATTCATTAAAAATATATTTCACAAAGAAAAAAGATTCATTTATAGATGTTCAGATCATACCCACAGGGGGATGTGAGTATAGCTCAGTGATAGAGGGCTTGCTAGTATGCACAGGCCCTGGGTTCAATCCCCAGCACCACCCCCATATACACACCATACATTTCCTATAATTATATATGTGTGTGTGTGTGTGTGTGTGTGTGTGTGTGTGTGTGCGTGTGTGTGTGCGCGTGTGCGTGTGTATGTGTATATATATAATCATAAGGAATTTCTTACATGAAATATATTTTATGTAATTATGTAAATAAATACAAATGCCTTTTTTGGATGTTTGGTGCTAGGTATTGAACCCAGGGTCTCATACATGCTAAGCATCTGCTCTACCACTAAACTACATCTCCAGTTCTTTTTATTTCTTATTTTGAGACAGGGTCTCACTAAATTGCCCAGGCTGGCCTCAAACTTATGATCATTCTGCCTCAGCCTCCAGAGTAGCTGGTATTATAGGCACGTGTCACTGCTCCTGGCTTAACCAACTGTTTTAAATTGAAGCTCTAAGCCTTGTTAGGGACTGGAAAAAGGAGTATCATGATTGTAATCTTTTCTGATTTCTGGAATATTTTTTATTTTTTATTTTTGACTCATGAGAAAAATAGAGAAATCAATCCTGAAGTATAATCTTTCTTTCAGGTTGAAATCGGCTCGGGATGTTGTTTCTCGAACGGGTCACTCACTGGCCCTTGGTTGTTTGCATCGTTATGTTGGTGGTATAGGTTCAGGACAACATCTGAAGACCAGTGTCAGCATTTTATTGGCTCTAGCACAAGATGGAACATCCCCTGAAGTCCAGGTATAGCGGTATTGATTAGTTTATTTAAAAATTTAAATAATATTTTTAAGAAAATTATTTGCTCTGTAAAATAATTGATTCTGATAAGTTGTTAGGAAAAGCATATTATGTTCTTTTCCTGTTTTTTTTTTTAGGAGCTTAATTTGTAATAGTGTATACCAAGATTTTGCTTTCCAACCTAATCTTAAAATCAGCTTTGTTCTGGGAATTAAACCCATTCACATATAATCTTTATTTTTATTATTTATTGTTCTTTGTATTTGTTTCTTCTTTTTTGCATTTCTTTACATTTGTTAGATTGATCAAGTTTTTTCCTAATTACCATCCTTCTCTTTCTTCTATTACCCCAGCCCAAGGCTTGGGTTATTGATTGAATTTTCAAGTTTGCTTACTGAATTTTTTTCTCTCTTTTTCTTTTTTTTTTTTTTTGCGGTACCAGGGATTGAACCCAGGGGCATTCTACCTCCGAACTACACCCCTGGCCCTATTTTTTATTCTTTATTTTGAAACTGGGTCTCACGAAGTTGCGGAGGGCCTCACTAAGTAGCTGAGGCTGGCCGCGAACCCAGATCCTCCGGTTTCCGCCTCACAAGTACTGGGGTTATAAGCGTGTGCCACCACGCCCGGTGAATTTTTTTCTCTTAAAACATTTTTTTTCTTTTGGTATGTGTGTGGTACTGGGGATTGAACCAAGGGGTACTCTACCACTGAGGTACACGCCAGCCCCCCCTTTTTTGGTGGTACTAGAGATTGAACCCAGGAGCATTCTATCTCCAAGCTACATCCCCAGCCCTATTTTATTTTTTATTTTGAAACAAAGTCTAAGTTGCTGAGGACCTCACTAAATTGCAGGGGCTGGCCTCAAATCTATGATCCTCCTGTCCCAGCCTCCCAAGTATTGGGATTACAGGCATGTACACTGTGCCCGGCTCACCCCAGCCCTTTTTTTTGTGTGTGTGGTACCAGGGATTGAACCCAGGGGCGTTCTACCTCTGAGCTACACCCCCAGTCCTATTTTTTATACTTTATTTTGAAATCGGGTCTTACGAAGTTGTGGAGGGCCTCACTAAGTAGCTGAGGCTGGCGGTGAACCCGGATCCTCCAGTCTCCGCCTCCCAAGTACTGGGATTACGTGCGCCACCACGCCCGGCCACCCCAGCCCTTTTTATCTCTAGACAGGGTCACACTAAGTTCCCCAGTCTGGCCTTAAACCTGCGATCCTTCTGTATCAGCCCTCCAACTATGGGGATTTCTCTTATATAAATTTTGTATATAAATAAATATAACTTCAGTGAAGGTCGAGAACATGTGTAAAAATATCCTGCAGTCTTTATTTGCCATTTCACATTGATGTGCCCAGAAATATTGTGTATATGCATGTAACAATTCAGTACACTCAGTTCACCATACTGTAATTATTTCTTACAACTAAAGTTACCTTTTATTCTAGACGTGGTCCCTTCATTCACTTGCTTTGATAGTGGATTCTAGTGGTCCAATGTATCGTGGATATGTGGAACCAACATTATCTCTAGTTCTTACCTTACTGCTAACAGTTCCACCTTCACATACGGAAGTTCATCAGTGTTTGGGTAGATGTTTGGGTGCTATAATAACTACTGTTGGGCCTGAACTACAAGGTAAGTAAATACATCTTAAATTAGATAATTTACTATCTCTCAACTTCCTGGATATCACCATCACATTGCTTGAAGAAATTTTTATAATAATAATTACTATCTACTGAATACTTGTTTTTGCCAAAGCCTAGCACTCAACTTTTTAAATATGTGATTTTTTAAACACTCCCTACAACAAATGTATGACGTTATAGTATATCTATATCTATATCTATCTATCTATATCTATCTATATCTATATATATATATATATATATATATCTTTGGTACTGGGGATTGAGCCCAAGGGCATTCTACCTCTGAGTTACACCCCCAGCCCTTTTTATCTTTTGCCTTTTTTTTTTATTGCGGTACTGATGATTGAATCCTGGGGCATTCTACCTCCGCGTTATACCCCCAGCCCTCTTTTTTATTCTTCATTTTGAAACAGGGTCTTGCTAAGTTATGGAGGGTCTCACTAAGTAGCTGAGGCTGGCCGCGAACCCAGATCTTCCGGTCTCAGCCTCCCAAGTACTGGGATTACAAGCGTGTGCCACCATGCCTGGCATCTTTTGTCTTGAAACAGGATCTCACTAGGTTGCTGAGAGTCTCGCTACATTGCTGAGGCTGTTCTTCAACTTGTGATCTTCTTGTCTCAGCCTTCCTGGGGACATGACAGTATTTTTAAGATTTAAACAGAGAAAACATTTTTTTCTTTTTCTTTTCTTTTCCTTTTTTTTTGGGGGGGGGGGTTCTGGGGATTGAACCCAAAGGCATTCTACTTCTGAGCTACATCCCCAGCCCTATTTTTTATTCTTTATTTTAAAATAGGGTCTCACTAAGTTGGGGAGGGCGTCACTAAATAGCTGAGGCTGGCCGCAAACCTGCAATCCTCCTGTCTCAGCCTCGCAAGCGCTGGGATTACGAGCATGTGCCACCACACCTGGCTGAGAAAACATTTTTAAATGAAATTTTACTTTGAGCCCATGAAAACAAAGTAAAAATGGAGTTTTTTGGCCTGGAATGCTGATCACTTGTCTTCATGGACTTTTGCTCCATTCTTTTTGAATTTTAAGGGTCAGGAGCATAGTTTGAAAAAACACTGCCATAAAGAAGTAAGCTCATAGACGCTAACTTGTCTAGAGTTACTCAAAGTATGAGTGGCACATTTATGATCCTAAAGCTTATTTTCTTACCACGCAGAACTAATTCTACTAATGGCTACATTAAACATTGAAGTCAGTAAATTATTGTGAATGTATTCTGAATATATAAACCACTTTCCGAGTCCCCTCTACTATTTATTAATGCTTTCAGTGGTTCAAACTTTTATCTATATTTATCTCATTTAATTCTGACAATAATTCAAAGACAGGCATTGTCTTCATTTTACAGATGAAACACTAAGGCTAAGAGAGGTTAGCAACTTTTCCAGGGCTATGTATATATGGCTCCAGGATTTCCTTGTTTGACCTTTATATGTATATAAAATTATTTTATTTTACATTAGAAAAATTAAGTCACTTATACTTGGCAATTAAATTATCATATAGACAGTAAATAATATTATAATTTATTTTTTCTAACTACCTCTTTAAAAATAGCCATTAATCTTCTTAGGAAAACTGGATTTGAAGTTATTATATAATAAAAGTACTAATATTGGTTGAACAGAGAACCAGAGATTGAGAAATCCTCTGGCTCTATCAAATAAAACAATGATGGTTGTAAAAGATAGTATAATTTATCAAGTAATAAATAGAAATCTAGCTAGATCTAAGAGAGGTACATTATTGCTATCCAAATGCAGTTGTGTTTTGAAATAATTTCTGTGAACTTTGCAGACTTTTCGTTTTTGAAATAATCTGAATAGAAGTTGGAAGGTGGGGTGATTTCTAAGTTAATTATTTTCTAGGAATTTTTTGTAACACTAATAAAGTAACTATATTCTGCATTTTATTTTGATCTTAGGGAATGGAGCGACAATTTCTACAATCCGTTCCTCTTGTCTGGTGGGTTGTGCAATAACCCAGGACCATTCGGATTCTCTGGTGCAGGCAGCTGCCATATCTTGCCTTCAGCAGCTTCACATGTTTGCACCCCGGCATGTCAACCTCTCTAGTCTTGTTCCTAGCCTTTGTGTAAGTAGAAAGATGTTTAATTCATTGATTTATTTAGGAAGCATCCAGATTTTTTTCCCCAAAAGACCAAACTGAACCAAAACTAAAGATGTAAGCTTTCTGGGTTGTGAGTTCTAGGGCTTTGAGCTTTAGTAGTCATTTTATGATGATATTCCTGAATTTTCTTTATTGCCTTCTAAGAAAAAGAAATATCATGATGAACTGTTTATTTCTTGGCAAAGAACATGTCACATTTAGTCTTTCCCACTTAGAGTTTTCTTTCTTTTCTTTTTTTTTTTAGTACTGGGGATGATTGAACCCAGAGGCATTCTACCTTTGAGCTATCCCCCTCCCGGCCCGATTTTATTTCTTATTTGGAAACAGGGTCATGCTAGGTTGATGAGAGTTTCACTACTTGCTGAAGCTGTCCTCAAACCTGGGATCCTCCTGTCTCAGCCTCCCAAGTACTGGGATTACAAGTGTGCACCACCACACCCGGCTTGATTGATAACTTCTGAGGATCTGTTGCTATCATTTTATTCATTCAACAAGTATTTATTGATATCCTTTTATATGCCAGGCACCATGCAAAGTACTGCAAGTACATTTGTCATAGTGAAGTTTGGACTTTTTTTTTTTGAGGTACTGGGGATTGAACCCAGGGCCATTCTACCTCCAAGCTACACCCCCAGCCCTATTTTTCTATTCTTTATTTTGAAACAGGGTCTCACTAAGGTGAAGTTTATACTTTACAAGGAAATATGGACTACAGTAGCTATTTACAAATAAAAGGTAGAAAGGGCTATAGGAGAGCAGAAGAAAGCATATAACACAAGGCTTATTGTAATCCAGGCATTAAGAAATGATTTTCCTGAAAGGATGATATTTAAGGTGTGATCTCCAGAGTAAATAGAAGTTAGTTTCAGAAGGGTGAATATTGGAATAGACATATATTTTTAGTTGGAGGGACAAACATGTGAACCTCCCCTAAATGAGAAGGAGTATGATACATTTAAGGAATCAATTAGTCACTGAATTTAAAGCTGAGAGAAGAGGGAAACACGGGGCTTTGGGTGCAAGATGAGGTGGACATTAGTCAGGTAACACCAATAAAAGGAAAAAATAGAATGATATAAAAATTTACATTTGCTCCAACACAAAATCCTTGTTTTGAAGCTTTCTACAAGATTTTATGCCTCATTGCCAAAAGATTCCCCACAGTTGAATATACCTTGGTGAAGCCATATGCCACACGGAGGTGGTGACACTGGTTTACGGCATAGAAGAAAGGAAGAATATCTAAGAATATCTAGGAAGAAATCAACAAAAGATGTACATGAAATATGTTGAAAACTATAAAATTTTGCTCAAAGAAATTAAAGAAGACCTAACTGCCCCCAAATAGATATATAAATTCAATCAAAGTTCAAGCCAAGCCAGGCGTGGTGGCGCATGCTTGTAATCCCAGTACTTGGGAGGCTGAGACTGGAGGATCCGGATTCGCGGCCAGCCTCAGCTACTCAGTGAGGTCTTCCACAACTTAGTGAGACCCTTTTTCAAAATAAGGAATAAAAAATAGGGCTGGGGGTGTAGCTCGGAGGTAGAATGCCCCTGGGTTCAACCCCTGGTACCACACACACAAAAAAAGTTCAAGCCATACTGAACAAAATTCTAAAAAGGTGTTTTTGGAAAAATTGACAAGCTGATTCTAAACTTATGTGCAAATGCAAAGGGATTTTAAAGACCAATGAATTTGAGGAATTACTTTATTTACTAATAAGATTAACCAAGCCAGGCGTGGTGGCGCGTGCTTGTAATCCCAGTACTTGGGAGGCTGAGACAGGAGCATCTGGGTTCGTGGCCAGCCTCAGCTACTTAGTGAGGCCCTCCGCAACTTCGTGAGACCCTGTTTCAAAATAAAGAATAAAAAATAGGGCTGGGGATGTAGCTTGGATGTAGAATGCCCCTGGGTTCAATCCCCAGTACCGCCAAAAAAAAAAAAAAATTAACCATAGGCTGCCCTAAGAAAGAGTGTGGTACTATAAGTACAGATGCTCCTTAACTTATAAAGGGGTTATGTCTGTATAAACCCATTGTAAGTTAAAAATATCAGAAGTCGAAAGTGCATTTATCACATCATCTACTGAACATCATAAATTAACACCTGGTACAGTACTGGTTGTTTACCCTGGTGATCTCATGGCTGCCTGGGATGTGCAGCTTGCTGCTTCTGCCCAGCATCATGAGAGCATCAAACCACATGTTGCTAGCCTTGGAAAAGAGAAATATTTATTTATTTATTTATTTATTTATTTATTTATTTATGTATTTATTTATTTATTTATTTTTGCGGTACTGGGGATTGAACCCAGGGGCATTCTACCTCTGAGCTACACCCCCAGCCCTATTTTTTATTCTTTATTTTGAAACAGGGTCTCACTAAGTTGCGGAGGGCCTCACTAAGTAGCTGAGGCTGGCCGAGAACTCAGATCCTCCTGTCTCAGCCTCCCAAGTACTGGGATTACAAGCGTGCACCACCACGCCCAACTGGAAAAAATAAATATTTAAAGTACAGTTTCTACAGAATGTGTATCATTTTCACATAACCATAAAATCAAAAAATTAGAAGTCAAACCATTGTAAATTCGAGACTATCTGTACAGACAAGTAGACAAATGGAACACAGCAGATTGTTGAGAATGGGATTCATACATATTCAGGCTTCTGATTTATGGCTATGCTACCATTACAACTCAGTGTAGAAAGGATCATATTTTCAATAAAAATAGGTATTATAAGATATCTATTGTACTTTGCATTGGTAACATCACATGTTAAGATGAAAAAGAAAAGTACAGCTTAGAATCACTGAAATGGAGATTTTGAGAACACTTTGTAAATTGTAGTGTCTTCTTTTTGCTTTGACTCTTCCACTCAACATTTGTTGAGTATATTTTCTTAGAATTCTCTGTAATTGTTTATTTTAGATTTTTATGATGTGCTTCATATACATTTTACCATTTTATTCTTACAACAGTAGTATAAGATAGGCAGGCTAGACATTGTCCTCACTGTACAGATAAAAAAGCAGAGACTAAGAGACTGAGTGACTTGTACTTCCCATTTGATATGACCGTGCTTAAGCCTTCTAACTGTTGTCTATTTGAAGGTTTGAAAAAATGTCTTTTTCTTTAGGACATACGGTAGCTAAAACATTTTGTTGATAAAAATGTCAGGTTTTCTCTTCTCTGTTATATTTTGTTTTTCTTAATATTTGGTACAGATTATATTATTTTATGCAGTTATATATTGAGTTACAAATGCTATAAAATACAATATCTAGCATTTTAAAGTGGTGATGAGTGGTGATGAGTCTTTTCTTGATGAGTTAGATTTACAGTAATAATGATAATTTTTTGCGGTACTGGGGATTGAACCCAGGGGAATTCTACCTCTGGACTACACCCCCAGCCCTATTTTTTAATCTTTATTTTGAAACAGGGTCTCACTAAGTTGCGGAGGGCCTCACTAAGTAGCTGAGGCTGACCGCACACCCTGATCCTCCGGTCTCAGCCTCCCAAGTACTGGGATTACAAGCGTGCGCTACCACGCCCAGCTATAATGATAATATTTAACATTTATTAAGCAGTTACCATGTGCCAGCCACTGATATAAGCATTTTACTTGTATTCACTCATATTATTTGCCCTATATTCCTGTGAAGAATTACTATTCCCATTTTACACATGGGAAAATATAAGGCCACATAGGAATAAGCGACAGAGGCAGGATTCAAAACCAGACTGACATGTGAGCCTAAGTTCTTAACCATTATGCTATACTGTTTCTCATAGTTTGCTTTATCTATCAGATTGTATGTTATTGATTCTTTCAGGGACTTTCAGATAAAAAATTCTATACCGAATGCCATTTTCAGTTTATGTTTGCTTGATTTTGTTTTTTCATTTTAATAAATATTCTCCTTTGCTTTCAGTTCTTACTATACTGTCTGCCCCCTAACTTTTCATTCACCATATTTGATTTCTATGCACTTAAAAATTTAGATGTCAAAGCTTAGTGGAAATGTGTGTAAAAAAAAATACGCAAAAATCCTTCTGGCTGGGCATGGTGGCGCACACTTGTAATCCCAGTACTTGGGAGGCTGAGTCAGGAGGATCACAGGTTCAAAGCCAGCCTCAGCTACTTAGGCCCTCCACACCTTAGTGAGACCCTGTTTCAAAATAAAGAATAAAAAGTAAGGCTGGGGATGTAGCTTGGTACTGGGTTCTATCCCCAGTACCGCCAAAAAAAAAAAAAATCCTTCTGGATTTTCATCTAAGTTGTATGAGCTTTAGTGCACAGATTGTGGCACAGATATTTTGGCTACTAACATTTTTGTATATTATATTGGCATTGTTGTTTTGCCCAAAATGCCATTATTTGGCTATATTTTAAACAACCAGGGTTGTTAAATAAGGAGCCTCTTCACATATTAGGTGTTCATATGTTCATTAGGCAAGTCACCTTAAGGAACTGCAGCTTTAAAAAAATGCCTAAAATTGTTATGTTTTATAGGTTCACTTATGTAGTTCCCACTTGTTACTTCGACGAGCTGCTGTGGCATGTCTGCGGCAACTTGCACAGAGAGAAGCAGCCGAAGTATGTGCTTATGCCATGAGCCTGGCAAAAAATGCAGGGGACAAAGAGAGCAGCGGGGCCAGTAAGTTCTCCATTGGTCAATATTCTTTTTTGTTTAAATACTTTAGCATTCAAGTATCTCAGAATAATCAGATTTTAAAGCTTTATCCTTATTATTGAATTGAATTTTAATCCTATATATATGTAAACTAGAGATCATAGTTAAATTGTGTTTATAGTAGCTGGTTTTGTTGCTATGGTGAATTTACATGTAAGATTCATTCTTTAATCTGTAGCATATAGCAAAATCTCATACAAATGCATTTGTAAAAATTACTTTTCAGGTGTCAATCCTTTTGCACCTGGTGTTAGTTCTCGAAGTGATATCCATTGCCGGCACCAAGGGGTTAATATAACAGAAACTGGTCTTGAGGGACTTCTTTTTGGGATGCTAGATCGGGAGACGGATCGAAAATTATGTTCTGATATTCACGACACATTGGGACATATGCTTTCATCACTGGCAGTAGAAAAACTCTCCCACTGGCTAATGCTTTGTAAAGATGTCCTGGCAGCTTCTAGTGGTATGTATTTAATATATGTTCTTAAAATAATGAAAACTGTTTTACTTTTAATACATAGATGTAGATATACAAATATACATCTATATAAATTTGAGCTTATATTTCAAAGTATTAGCCTGGTGCCACTAATCCAGCTCCTTACAAGGTTGAGGCAGGTGGATCATAGGTTCTAAGCCAAACCGGGCACCTTAGGGAGATGCTGCTCAAAATATAATTTTTAAAAGGGTCGGGGATATAGCTCATTGTTAAAGTGCTTGCCTAGCATGTATGAGGGCCTGGGTTCAATCCCCAGTGCTGAGAATAAAAAAGGTACTAATAATTTTTAATCTGTACATCCCTGTAAAATGTTGAAGGGCCTAGCTAAGTTTCTGAGGCTGGTCTTGAACCTGCCATCCTCCTGTCTCAGCCTCCCAAGTACTGGGATTGATTACAGGCATGTGCCACCATGCCTGGCTAACTTTCTATGTTTTTTGGAAAATGTATTTCAAAGTTCACACAGTTTTCTTATATCAAAATTCCAAGTTAATCTGTATACAAAATAGTATGTAAAACTCTTGAAATATGTAAATTCTATTTACATAAAAGTAATTTGTTATTCTTTCCTCAGTTTTTGCTTGTTTTCAAAAAAGCTTGCCAATCTACTATTTTCCATAGTGAGAATAAATGCTGTTTTTAAAGCATCATATTTTCTGTGTGTGAGCTATTACTGTATTCTTTATTTTTATTATAGATATGAGTACTGCAACCCCCTTAAGTAGTGGAAAAGATGAAGAATCTGAAAAGAAAGACGAGATGGATGATGACACCATGTTTACCACGCTAGGCGAGGAAGATAAATCAAAGCCTTTCGTGGCACCTCGGTGGGCCACTCGGGTGTTTGCTGCTGATTGCCTGTGTCGAATCATCAATTTGTGTGAGAATGCAGACCAGGCTCACTTTGATCTTGCCATGGCACGTTCTGCGAAACTACGAAACCCTACAAGTAAATTTGAAGCCAGTACTTCTTTTCCTCAAAGTATTTTTATAGGTTTGAAATACTTCAATGTAAGCTGGGCGTGGTGGCGCACGCTTGTAATCCCAGTACTTGGGAGACTGAGACAAGAGGATCTGGGTTCGTGGCCAGCCTCAGCTACTTAGTGAGGCCCTCCACAACTTAGTGAGACCCTGTTTCAAAATAAAGAATAAAAAATAGGGCTGGGGTGTAGCTCGGAGGTAGAATGCCCCTGGGTTCAATCCCCAGTACCGCAAAAAAAGAGAAATACTTCAATGTTATGTAGCATGCTTTAGACTATGCCTTTCATTTAATGTAAGTTGCCTTGCCTTTTACTTTAGTTTTCTGTCTCCCTTCATATTACCCATCCCTATTTGAAAAATAAGCTGAACAAGGTATCCAAAGACAGATATAGATATACACGTATATATCTATCTATACATCCATCTCTCTATGCATCTGTCTATATATTCATCATTTGCTCTAAGGATAACAATAACAGTTATCCATCCATCAATCCATACATACATCATCCATCTATTTATTTCATCATTGGCCCTAAGGATAACAATGGCAGTCATCCATCCATCCATCCATCCATCTATCCATATAGCTCATCATTGTCTCTAAGAATAACGATGGCAGCCATCTATCTATCTATCTATCTATCTATCTATCTATATATATATATATATATCTATATCCATCTATCTATCTATCTATCATCTATCTCATCATTGGCCCTAAGGATAACAATGGCAGTCATTCATCCATCCATCCATCCATCCATCCATCCATCCATCCATCCATCCGTCTATAAAGCTCATCATTATCTCTAAGGATAATGATGGCAGCCAGCCAGCTATCTATCTATCATCTATCTATCTTTCTTTCTTTCTATCTATCTATCTATCTATCTATCTATCATCTGTCTCATCATTGGCCCTAAGGATGACAATGGCAGTCATCCATCCATCCATCCATCCATAAAGCTCATCATTGTCTCTAAGGATAACGATGGCAGCCAGCCAGCTATCTATCTATCATCTAACTATCTATCATCTATCTATCTATCTATCTATCTATCTATCATCTATCTCATCATTGGCCCTAAGGATGACAATGGCAGTAACCTTTGTTTCCTCAGTACCTTATCCTAGTTTTAGCACTTCGTTGTAAAAGAGATGATAAAACTTTAAGGTACATAAATAAAATGAATTTTGCAGTCCCCAATCATGAATACTATCAGAATTTGTGAATTCTATGGCAGATTTCAAAACTTTCAGATTTCAGAAATGCCTGTAGGTATTTTTGAAAAGGCAAAAATTATTTATTTCTGGAACTTCCCACTGCTTTTTATCTTTTGTAAGCTGTTTATACCACACATCCTCTAGATCAGCTATTACAGGGAATTCACAAAATGATCATCACACCCCCCAGATATCTTAATTTTCGAGTTGAGACCCAGAGAAGCTGAGAGAGGAGGTCAAGTAAGAGACTCCTTATCCTGTACTTTGTTGTCTCTTCATCCCCCTGTCATTTTTTAAAAATCTGAAGACAAATTGTGTATATTGACAACATGGAAGTCTATAAATTAAAAATGCCTTTCATGTTATTTCATTCTGTCTAAGAAGCAGCAGAGCTTGTAAATAGATTAAAAAACAGACAAGCTGGGCGTGGTGGCACATGCTTGTAATCCTAGTACTTGGGAGGCTGAGACAGGAGGATAGCAGGTTTGCAGCCAGCCTCAGCTACTTAGTGCCCTCCTCAACTTAGTGAGACCCTGTTTCAAAATAAAGAATAAAAAATAGGGCTGGGGGTGTAGCTTGGAGGTAGAATGCCCCTGGGTTCAATCCCCAGTACTGCAAAAAGAAAAAAACAGACAAAAATTAAAATAGTAATATACAATGTATACAATGTGAATCTGAATATAGGGCATCATCAAAGCACAGTATGTCATGAACATGGTATCTCTATTCGTGTCATTATTTAGCAAATATTTACTGAATCCTATTCTTTGCTATACATCGGGGATACAAGAAAGAAAAATTATAGTCTATACTCTGGGACAACTTCTTGTCTAGAAGACAGAGAGGCAGACTTAATGAGTCCAATAATTATGTTGTGTCCCAATAGTGGTATAATAGAGTACTTCGAAACATTAAGATAGTGCCATTCATTTCCTGAAGAACCAGGGAAGAGCTCACAGAAGAGGTTGTTCTGAGGATGGTTTTAAAGGCAGGAAAAGATTTTCTAGCTAGAAGAGACCACTTGTATTTGTTTTTCATTGCTGCTGTAACAAATTACCATAACTTTGGTTCAGAGCAGCGCAAGTTTGTTATTGTAGACTGTGCAGGTCAGACATCTGTGAGTTTCACTGGGCTAAAGTGAAAGCAGCAGCAGGGCTGTGTTCCTTTCTGGAGGCATCATGGGGAGCCCACTTCCTTTTCTTTCTCAGCTTTGGTACACTGCCTGCATGCCTTGGCTTGTGCCCCCCTTTCTCTGTGTTCACAGCCAGCAGTGTTGAGTCTCTCTGTGATGCCTCTTCAGGCACACATTCTTTCTCTGAATGTGGCCAGGAAAGGTCCTGGTGTTTTTGTTTTGTTTGTGCTTAGGGAGCGGGATCAAACCTGGGGCCTCATGCATGCTAGCTGAACACTCTACCACTGAGCCCAGATGCTCTGCTTTTGAGGATTCATGTGAATAGATTAGGCTCAACTGGCTAATTTATGATAATCTCTGTTTTAGGTCCATACCCTTAATTTCCATTTGCAAAGTCCCTCTTGCCATGTAATATAACATATTCACAGGTTCTAGGGACTAAGGTGTGGACATCTTTGAGCACCATTATTTTGCTTTACTATAGTGGATTATTATAAGTAGAGGAGATCAGAGAATTAGAGTTGTGGAATCATAAATGTGCATACTATGTTTAAGGAATAGCAAAAATCCTTAGATTAGCTTTCTTTGCTTTGCATATGTTGACTGCTTTCTTTTCTCATGTCTTCTTGTTTACTTACATTCTTAGAGATCCTCACAAGCTTTTCCTTTATGCATTGATGTTTATTTTTTTCTGCCTCCAGAGTGGATCTTAAGTCTGCTTTTATGTTTTTAGTTTTCCTGAAGTAGTTGTAATAGTGATGATATGGCCTACGTAGCGAAAAATATTTACTATCTGATCCTTTATAGGAATTTTCTGCCTACCCCTCATCTTAAAGGATTATACACTCACTTGGGGAAAGTTATATTAATCCAGTATTTTTCTTCAGATGTCATTGTATATTCTATAGTCATCCTATGTTAACATACTATATAAAGGTTTACCACCGTTCTGAGAAGATTGATATGGAAGTTTTCTTTCTTTTTTTTTTTTTGGTACTGAAGATTGAGCCCAGGGACATTATTCCCCAGGGTATACCCCCAAGCCCTTTTTTGTTTTTAATTTTTTGTTTTGAAACAGAGTTTCACTAAATTGTTGAGAGTCTTGCTAAATTGCTGAAGCTGTCCTTGAACCTGCAATCCTCCTGTCTCAGCCTCCCAAGTAACTGGGATTACAGGTGTGTGCCACCAGGCCTGGCTCCCAGCTCTTTTTTAAAATTTTTTTGTTTTCAAATAGGGTCTCACTAGGTTACTAGGAATTTTGCTACATTGCTGAGGCTGTCCTCAAACCTACAATCCCCCTATCTCAGCTTCTCAAATACTGGGATTACAGGCCTGCATCACCACACCCGGCTTGGAAGTTTTCTCGAAAGAGTATCTTTGTTTTTTTAAAAAAACATCATGAAATATGTGGGTCATAAGTGCTTTTGTCTGAAATTTATTTTACATTTTTATGTAATTACACTAATTTTTGAGAGAGGTCCTTTTTGCATTCTGTTTTTATTTTTAGATGACCTCTTAGTACTTCATCTCTCTGACCTGATTCGCATGGCATTCATGGCTGCAACCGATCATAGCAACCAGCTGCGGATGGCTGGGCTCCAGGCCCTTGAAGACATTATCAAGAAATTCGCATCTGTACCTGAGCCAGAATTTCCGGGTCATGTGATTCTGGAGCAGTATCAAGCTAATGTGAGATTTTCTATTTATTTAGAAACTTAAAAATGATCTTTTAAGGGATCATTAAAGGAGTGATCCTGGAGGAATGGATTTGGAACTGCAGTCTATATTTTATGTGGAATGTCTATCTTTATTTCCATGTTCTGCTTTGTACTTCTAGTCAACCCACAATTGAAGTAATAATAGTGTCAAACTGTTGTCACTATTTTTAAGTTGTGATAGCATATTAGTGATAAAACTAGAATAGAAATTACAGCCTAGTTTTCCAGTCTTGTGTTTAGATATTTAGCCATGCCACTTAGAAGTTAAAAGGAACATTCAAAGGAGTGTTGTGGATTTGCTGCCTTTTTTTTTAATATGCCAAGGTTTGATAAACAGTTTTAGAAATAAAAAATAATTTCCTCTTATATACTGAAGAATTAGTTAACTCTTAATAATAGCAGCTAAATGTATTACTGGAAGAATTAAATACTTTTGACATATTTTTTGTTTTATTCTAAAGAGATATAAACTTGTTTTTTCCAGAGATTTATACCCTTGTGTTTTTCAGAAGAGGCACAATAAAATAAACCTAGCAGTAGGGGGTTAGGTGAAGGTTAAGAATTATGTTAGCAAGCACAGTAGAAATGTCTTTTTATTGTGACTGTGCCAAAATCTTGGTTCCAAATATACCACACCTCATCTGAAAGCTGTGCTCATACACAAAATTAAACCTGTGAGTAATATTTTTCAGTCATAAGTATAGAAGAGGAAGTTACAGTGTCTAGCCCAACTGACTAGAGAAAACCTATATACAATTATTTGTTTGCTCCCTTGCAGAATGAGATCTTTTTAAGAACTTTTAACTTAGAAATAATTTCAAATTTACAAAAAGTTACAATAACTGTACAAAAAACTATTTTTTACCCTTTATTTATAGTTGTTAGTTGTTAATTTTGACTCATTGCTTAAATGTTGACTCTCTCCCTTTCTCCCTTCCCACCCCATCTTTCTCTTTCCACATAAATATAGATGCACAAATTTTTCCTAAACCATTTAAAAGTAAATTATTTAAATCACGTACTTTTACCCTTAAACACTTTGGTCTGTATTTCCAGAGGACAAAAACATTGGCTTGTGTAGTCACTGAACAGTTATTAACCTCAGGAAATTCAACACTGATCTACTACTTTTATATAATCTAATATTTCAGTTTTGTCATTTGACCCAGTAACCTCATTCATGGTATTTTTTCCCCTCCAGTATAGGATACAGTACCAGCTCACTTGGTGTGATTAGTTGCCATGTGTCACTAGTCCCAAAGAGGGACTCTTGATCCATTTCCAAACTACTATTGATATTGCTGGTGACTGGATCTCTGTCAGGGAGGAAATCTCAACTGAGGAGATGACAACATCTAATTCCTTTATTCAGCTCAAACATATTAAATCTACTGACTGATTAAATCTATGACTGATGTTGGCTTATTTAAAACTAAAGCTCATATTCTTTTACTTATTAATATAACCACAATTAATAAATTAATATTTGTGAGCAATCTTTTAAAACATTTCTTTTGAGGTGAAATGATCTCTGAGGTCTTTCAGTGACTATCTAAATTTTTATTACTACACATTCATTTAAAGACATTGATCCAACTATATGAGATTAACCCATGATGTAAACGCTTAGACATATGTTTAGAAAAATATAGACAGGAGCCAGGCGTGGTGGCACATGCCTGTGATCCCAGTACTTGGGAGGCTGAGACAGGAGGATCACAGATTTGTGGCCAGCCCCAGCAACTTAGTGAGACCCTCCACAACTTAGTGAGACCCTGTTTTAAAAATAAATAAATAAGTAAAATAAAATTGAACTGGGGGTGTAGCTCAGAGGTAGAATGCCCCTGGATTCCATACTCAGTACCAAATATATGTATATGTACATATGTATACATATGTATATGTATGTATGTATGTATGTATAGACAGGGAAACAAAACAAAACAAAATAGCAGTTTTTTATTTACTCATGAGGTATATACCATCAGAGATGTGTTCAGAAAGCTGGAGACAGGAAAAAACTCACAATAGAATAGCATTTTTTGTTAACTCTGATAACATGTGACTGTCAGAAAATCCTACTTACTATTAAAAAAACACAAATGAAAAATAAACAAGATTAATTGCCTATTTGGTGTAGTGTTCATGTAGATTTGATAATGATAACCTCCTAGAAGGCAAAGAAAAGTAATATGGTTGAGTTTATTATAACTGAGAAGAGATGAGAGAGGTGGTAAAATGAAAAAGAACAAAGATGTGTTTTCATCTCACAAAGAGGCTTTGTATTTACTACTTATATCTAAAAATAAAGTGCTTTATTCGTTTTCGTAGGTGGGAGCTGCTCTAAGACCAGCCTTTTCACAAGATACACCATCAGATATAATAGCAAAAGCTTGCCAGGTAAGAAAAAATATGGGGCTATCAGTAGTGTCTTCTATAAATTCAGAAATAATAGAATTTCACTTAAAGAAAGAAGAGAGAAAAATAAATAATACGTTTGTCTTGGAAATATAATCGTGGCAGTTTTCTTTCCTTCTTTTTCTTTTTTTTAAATTTTTTATTTTGAGACAGGGTTTTGCTAAGTTGCTGAGGCTGACCTTGAACTTGGGCTCCTCCTGCCTTAGCCTCCCAAGTAGCTCAGATTACAGGCATGTGTCACTGTACCTGGGTGGCAGTTTTTATTCTGTATGAAATGATGAAGTAGTAACTTAATCCCATCCCTTTTTTTCATAGCTGAGAGCATGACTTTGGGAAACATAGCTCTTATATTATCCACAAGTGAACAGACATATACAAATCATAAGAAGGACTGACATAGCTGGGCGTGGTGGTGCATGCTTATAATCCCAGTACTTGGGAGGCAGAGACTGGAGGATCCGGGTTTGCGGCCAGCCTCAGCTACTTAGTGAGGCCCTCCACAACTTCAAGAGACCCAGTTTCAAAATAAAGTATAAAAAATAGGGCCAGGGGTGTAGCTCGGAGGTGAAATGCCCCTGGGTTCAATCCCTGGTACCGCAAAAAAAAAGAAGGACTGACATAAAAATAAGATATCAAAATCTATGAGTAAAGAATGTATAGTAACACTTAGGTAATAAACTTTTTACCATAGGTTATGAAAATTACACAAGTTTTTTGGTATTAAATCATTCTAAAAAGAATCTCACGTTATGGAAATTCCATTGCAAAATTAATCCCAGGGCATTATTTGTATATCATTGTTATCTGCAGAGAGTCACAGATCCACCAAAAAACACGTATGTTACTACAGCTATAATAAGTTTTTCTTTTTCACATGCTTCATCCTGAAGAATGCAAACATTAAGCTTTAATGTTTCAAAAAATCAGATTATTTACTTGTTTTCCTATGGACAGAAGAGAAGCAACTGTCTCCCTCCTGGTTTTCTAGAATGCAGGACTGGTTCATCAATTTTGCTTTGAATACATGAGCAAGCTTCATGTGACCTCTATATAGTGAAGATTCGGCTCCCTGCAATGACAGGGTTGAAATTCTGACTGTGTTCTCTCTGTGGCTGAATGGGTTTGCCTCCTCTTTCTATTGCTAAGATGTCTTTCTCTGAAGCCTGCTGCTTTCATGGTAGCTTTCAGAAGAATTAACTCCTTCCACTGACCATAGACAGGAGAGAGAAGAGGAATGCTCCTTACCAAGGGATGGGTCTCTTGAGTCAAGGTGCAAATATTGGGGTTAGAGCAGGTGATTTGGTTTGGGATATTGACACAGGAGCATAAAAAATCAGTCATTTGTAAATAAATGTGTCATGTTTTAGACTCACATAGGTTCCCAAAGTGGGTAATATTGTCCCCTGGAAGGTGCTGGAAGGAAATATAGGTACATAAAATAATGTAAATTCATCACAATATCTTTCAATTTATATGCTTTCTTTTTCTGAAAAGGGAGCAGTAAGCCAAATCAGTTTGGGAACCTCTGTTTAGAGAATAGTATTTAAGGAGAAAAAAAAACTTCCTACAAAGCTACTGATCATTAGAAAAGCAAAGGTTATTAGAATTTCATCTTGTAAATGAGTAGTATGAAAATTTCTTGCCATCAAATTTTCCTTAAACCCCTTATTTCTTTTGCCACGTTAGCTGCTTTTCCTATAATCAGTTTCTTCTTTTCTAGTGGCAGGCTTAAGTTCGCGACCTCCCTTCCTTCTGATGCAGGAGGAAACCTCATTTTGAAAAAGGTTGCAAGTTCCTTTCCTTAAGGGATAGTGGGCTTATACACTGTTTGCTAGAAAAATGTCATCTTAAGGAACTTTAAAATCAGGGTAATTCTTAGATATTATTGGAGAGATGTTCAAATATAACACATATTGTGACATTAATCAGTGGGTTAATAAAATCATTTAAAGCAGGGTCAAAATCATTAACACAGTGCATTCTTAAGCTATTTTCATTTCAGCTTCCAATTTACAAATGTATATTCATTCACCAGTCTTTTGATCAGGGCCAAGATCTTTTCCCTGAATAGGATTTGCTTAGTCAGTACTGCTTTGTATTTCTACATAAACCAAACCCTTAATGCATTATGAGCTCCTTCCTTCCTTCCTTCCTTCCTTCCTTCCTTCCTTCACTGGGGATTGAACCTAGGGGCATTCTACCTCCGAGCTCCACCCCCAGCCCTATTTTTTATTCTTACTTTTTGAAACAGGGTCCCACTAAGTTGCAGAGGGCCTCACTCAGTAGCTGAGGCTGGCCACTAACCCGGATCCTACTGTCTCAGCCTCCCAAGTACTGGGATTACAAGCGTGTGCCACCACGCCCAGCTAGAGCTTCTTTAAAGTAGAGGAAGTATTTAGGTCTTTGCAAGTAAAACTTGGTGCCAAATTTTCAATCTTTACAATTTTACTCAATTTTTAGTAATATTTCTACCAAATTTCATAGATATATTTATCAAATCTATCCAGTATGTTTAGTTTCATTTGGAATCACAACTATTTTTCTTTTCTTTCTTTCTTTCTTTCTTTTTCTTTCTTTCTTTCTTTCTTTTTTTCTTTTCTCTCTCTCTCTCTCTCTCTCTCTCTCTCTCTCTCTCTCTCTCTCTTCCTGGTACTAGAGATGGAATCCATGGACATTCTACCACTGAGCTACACCCCCAGCCCTTTTTTGTGTGTGTGGTGTTGGGGATTAAACCCAAGGGCATTCTGCCTCTGAGCTACATCCCCAGCCCTATTTTATTTTTTATTTTGAAACAAGATCTCACTAAGTTGCAGAGGTTCTTCGCTAAGTTGATGAGGCTGGCTGTGAACCTGTGATCCTCCTGTCTCAACCTCCCAAGTACTAGGATCACAGGAATGCGCTACCACACCCAGCTCTTTTTTTGTTGTTGTTGTGGTACTGGGGATTGAACCCAGGGGCATTCTACCTCCAAGCTACACCCCCAGTCCTATTTTTTATTCTTTATTTTGAAACAGGGTCTCACTAAGTTGCAGAGGGCCTCACTAAGTAGCTGAGGCTGGCTGTGAACCCAGAAACCCTGTCTCAGCCTCCCAAGTACTGGGATTACAAGCGTGCACCACCACTCCTGGCCCAACTCCTTTTTAAATTTTAAGACAGGGTCTTGCTAAGTTGCTAAGGGTCTCACTAAGTTACCATGCACTGGCATCAAACCTGCGATTCTTCTATCTAAACCTCCCAAGTACTGGGATTATAAGGGTGTACCACTTCTCCTGACAAGAAAAAGGTTTTATGAGAAAATTATTAGCCTGGCATGGTGGCACAAATCTATAATCTCAGTACTTGGGAGGCTGAGACAGGAGGATCATAGGTTCACAGCCAGCCTCAACAACTTAGTGAAACCCTGTTTCAAAATAAAAATAGGGCTGGGGATGTAGCTTAGAAGTAGATTGCCCTGGGTTCAATCCCCAGTTCAAAAAAGAGAGAGAGAGAGAGAAAGAAAATTATTTACAGAGGTATTTATTCTTCTCTTTTTAAAAAAGTTTTATGTATAGGAACACAAGTCCATTAGCCATTTGAAACCCAGATGCTCTGAAAACTGAAAGCTCTTTTATAATTTACTTGGCAGCAAAATCTGAGCTGACTTGTACTCATTTGTTCCTGACTCAAAGCGGAGTAAGATTTTAGTATTGCTTAATCTCTCTAGAGTGATTCCTAATATGTTTCACTGCAGAAGTATCCATGTGTTAATTATGGGGTGCTATTATATAACTTTCTACCTTTTACTCAAAAGTTGTAAATTGTGAAATCCATCTTGGCCCAAGGATTTCAGATGAGAAAGTGAAGACTTGTAATTATTGTTGATAAAGTTGACACTACCAAACCACTTCTTCCTTGAATTTCCCCCCTTGGCTCCATTATCACTGTTCTTGCCTTGTTTTTCTGGTGTTTTCTTTCAATTTCTTTCTTTATTTAGACTTGTTCTGCTTTTCCCTTAAGTATAACTATTTTCCCTGTGGTCTGGCTTTAAGGCTTTTTTTAGCCTATCCTTAAATAAATTTACCTAGTAATATTATGGTAGTTATCATTTTTATATGGGAATTCCTAGGTCTCTGTAGTTACCCTTGAACTTGCTCCTGCAATCCATACCCAGCTTTCCGACTGTCTGCTGAATGTCTTTCCACAAGTCTCTTAGTGGCACTTAGAACGCAGCTTATAAAATGTGTGGAATCACTAAACTTTCCTATTTTCCTATATTAGCTCTCTTAAGCAGTGGTGTCAGCTTCCTTCCATTCATCCAAGTTAGAAGCTTTGACCATTAAAATTTGGCAATCTTTTATTTCTTACTTGTTTTGAATATAGCTCCCTGCCCCCATACTCTAAAAATATCTAATCTAGTTATTTCTACCTTCAAGTGTCTCTTGGATATATCTCCCTTTTTCATTCCAT
The DNA here is from genome assembly GCA_004027185.1 of Glis glis. Classification (NCBI taxonomy): domain Eukaryota; kingdom Metazoa; phylum Chordata; class Mammalia; order Rodentia; family Gliridae; genus Glis; species Glis glis. Next base: position 24,027 of record PVJS01021585.1, read on the forward strand.
CCCCGGTTCAATCCATTTCATCTCTGCTGTATAGTATTATAATAGTTCTCATAAGTGAACATATTGTTCACCAGCTGTACACATTTCTTCCTCTATATAAGTATGGATGCAGTTTTCCTAAAGCACAATTCTAAGCCAGGTGTGGTGGTGCACACCTGTAATCTCATTACTTGGGAGGCTGAGGTAGGAGGATCACAGGTTTGAAGCCAGCCTCAGCAACTTAGCGAGACCTTGTTTTAAAATTAAAAAGTAAAATTGGCCTGGGTGTGTGACTGAGAGGTAGAATGCCCCAGGGTTTAATCCCCAGTACCAGAAAACAAAAAACAAACCAAAAAACAATTTGAAGCACAATTTTATAATTTCATCCCTCTGCTCAGAAGCCATGGAAACTCATGATCACCTATAGAATGAAGTCTGAATTCAGTTCATATTACACTTAAATTTTATCATATCTGATCTCGATTGACTATCCTAATTGCTATTTTTCCTTATGTAACTTCCCTGTGTCTATACATAGAAACCTTTTGAATATCTAAATATTCCCTTATCTCCTGCTAGAATTAATCTCCCCTTGTCTGTTTTTAAATGTAGTATCACGGTCATGAAATGTTCCCATGTGTTCAGTCTGTTTTCTTACTTGACTATACAGACTCTACGTTTTTCCCTTTAACTTTTTAAAATCTCATTTACAGCAGCTAGCATAACCCTTTGCCTGTGAAAGAAATTTTAATTGGTTTAATTGAATAATTCAAGACTACTTTGGTTGGAAAATTATTTCTGTTAAACAATGTAAACATGATAAATATTGTTTTGTTTTCTACATAAGAATGCAATAAAATCTATACTTGCCTCTGATTTGTTACAAAAAATAATATAAATCATAGCATTGAGTAGTTTTCATCTTGCTCCTTGGATTTGTTTTGTGTTTTTCCTTCAAGAAAAAGAATATTTACTCCATTCTCTTATATACAATGTTGTTGTTGTACACAAAAATTTTTAATTTTCCTCGGCTAGGTGTGTAGTACATGGATTGGAAGTGGAGTTGTCAGTGATCTCAATGATCTCCGTCGAGTACACAATCTGCTGGTTTCTTCTCTGGACAAAGTTCAGGCTGGAAAAGGATCATCTAGCCAACTGTACCGAGAGAGTGCCACAACCATGGAAAAACTGGCTGTTCTCAAAGCATGGGCAGAGGTAACCATGACTATTGTTGTTAAGAAAATGTTCTCCTGCCCCTATTGGTTAAAACACACACACACACACACACACACACACACACACGCACGCACGCACGCACATGTGCATACACACACACAGCTGAAGATGTAGCTCCATGGTAGAGCAATTGCCTAACATGGTCAAGGCCCTGGGTTCAAAATTCCCAGCAACACACACACATACACACATACACAGAAAAAAATTTTTTTTTTTTTTTTGCAGTACTGGCGATTGAACCCAGGGGCATTCTACCTCTGAGCTACACCCCAACCCCATTTTAGTTTTTGAAATAGTGCCTCACTAGGTTGCTGAGAGTCTCACTATACTGTTGAGGCTGTTCTCTAACCTATGATCCTCCTGTCTCAGCCTTCCAAGTACTGGGATTACAAGCCTGCACCACCACACCCAGCTCCACGGCCACTTTTTTTTCCTTTGTGGTACTGCAGATGGAACCCGGGGACACTCTGCTTCCGGGCTACACCCCCATCCCTATTTTATTTTTATTTTTATTTATTTATTTTTGCAGTACTAGAGACTGAACCAAGGGGCATTCTACCTCCGAGCTACACCCCCAACCCTGTTTTTATTCTTCTTTTTTTTTTTTTTTGCGGTACCAGGGATTGAACCCAGGGGCATTCTACCTCTGCGCTACACCCCCGGCCCTATTTTTTATACTTTATTTTGAAACCGGGTCTCACGAAGTTGCGGAGGGCCTCACTAAGTAGAGAGAAGGGGAGAGAGAGAGAGAGACCGCGAGAGCTGAGGCTGGCCACGAACCCGGATCCTCCGGTCTCCGCCTCCCAAAGTACTGGGATTACAAGCATGTGCCACCACGCCTAGCTGTTTTTATTCTTTATTTATTATGTATGTATGTATGTATGTATTATTTATTTATTTGTTTATTTATTGTGGTGCTGGGGATTAAACACAGGGGCATTACAGAGCCCCTCAGCCCTATTTTTATTCTTTTCTTTTCTTTTCTTTTCTTTTCTTTTCTTTTCTTTCTTTTCTTTCTTTCTTTCTTTCATTTTGCGGTACCGGGGATTGAACCCAGGGGTGTTCTACCTCCGTGCTACACCCCCGGCCCTATTTTTTTTTATACTTTATTTTGAAACCGGGTCTCACAAAGTTGTGGAGGGCCTCACTAGGTAGAGAGAGAGAGAGAGAGAGAGAGAGAGAGAGAGAGAGCTGAGGCTGGCCGCGAACCCGGATCCTCCAGTCTCCGCCTCCCAAAGTACTGGGATTACAAGCGTGTGCCACCACGCCCGGCTGATTTATTTTTTAAATTTTTTGCAGTACTGGGGATTGAACCCAGGGGCATTCTACCTGCAAGCTATACTCCCAGCCCTATTTTTTATTCTTTATTTTGAAACAGGATCTCACTAAGTTGCAGAGGGCCTCACTAAGTAGATGAGGCTGGCCATGAACCTGTGATCCTCCTGTCTCAGCCTCCCAAGTACTGGGATTACAAGCATGCGCCACCATGCCTGGCCCTATTTTATTTTTATTTTGAAACAGGGTCTCCCCTATTTTATTTTTATTTTGAAACGGTCTCACTAGGTTGATGAGAGTCTCACTATTTGTCTTCAGAACAGAACGTAGGTTGAGTATGTTTTACCTACTTCCTCCTCTTCAAACCTCTTCATCTTATAGCCAATAAATAATTAATTTCTGTTTATTTTACTTCATTAATATCTTTGAAAATAGCCAGGCATGATGGCTTGTGCCTGTAATCCCAGTACTTGGGAGTCTGAAATAGGAGGATTTCAGTTTCAAGGACAGCCTCAGCAATGTAGTGAGACTCTCAGCAACCTAGCAAGATTATGTTTCAAAACAAAAAATGAAAAGGGCTGGAGTGTAGCTCAGAGGTAATGCCCCTGGGTTTAATCCCCAGTACCGCAATAAGTAAATAAATAAATACATACATACATACATAATTATATACATAAATAAAGAATAAAAACAGGGCTGGGGTGTAGCTCGGAGGTGGAATGCCCCTTGGTTCAATCTCCAGTACTGCAAAAATAAATAAATAAATAAAAATAAAAATAAAATAGGGATGGGGGTGTAGCCCGGAAAGTTAACTACTGTTAACATTTTTGGTGTATATCACTTTGCATGTATGTATATATAAATCTGTTTATATATCTATATAACATGTATAAGTGTGCATATGTATTTATATATCTCTGTTTTGAAAAGAAAAGTGAAATCCTATTCAACATAGCAATTTTTTATTGTTGTTGTTATTCTGAGGATTGAACCCAGGGACGTTCTACCTCTGAGCCACACAGTCAGCCCTGTTTTCTATTTTTTATTTTGAAACAAAGTCTCCTTGTTGTTTAGGGTATTGCTAAGTTTCTGAGGTGGGCCTTGAGCCTGTGATCCTCCTGTCCCAACCTCCTAAGTACTGGGGTTATAGGCATGTTCAACCATGCCTGGCTTCCAACTTTTTTATAATATGATTTATTAAAATAAAATTAAAAGTTGAGGAAAAATACATTCATGTGACTTCAACATTCTACAGTGAAACTTTCCTTCCCCATTCTCTACTGGGTATAATCTTCAGTTACTTTCACCTTTTATCCTGTGTTCAGGCTATACCAAAAACTTGCAGTTTACTCAAAATGCCATACAGGTGCTTCTTTCATGCTTTTGTTCTTCCTATTCCCTCCGCCTACCATCCCTTTCCACCCTTACCTGTAAGCAAGTGAACTTTGGTCCTTGAAAACTCTGCCTTCCTGTCTCATCCTCCCAAGGCTGAGATCCATCCACCCTTGGTGTTCTCCAAGATGCATTCATTCCTACAGAAGCCATCAGGTGTCAGTAGGCACCAGACACTGGGACTAGGCATTGGGTGGAGTATGGTCAAGAAGACCATGAAAACAAGTATTTAAAGACTCCCTTCTCTGGGTACTTTTCTCACTTCCCATTGTTGTATTAGTCTGAGTTCATAGAGAGCAAAAACTGTATTATGTGTGTTTGTTGCTTCAGGTTCTACCCAATAACAAATGCAAGGCAAAAGGTATCTGGTAAGGATTCAAGTAAACAGCTGAATAGACTTATATTGTTTATTGAGACATTTTCTGAAAACGTTAGTATTATAACAAATTACGGGGGAAAACAAACAAAATCACTGAGAAATTTGAATGTGATATTTTTACAACCTGAGATCCAAAGTCCCTACGTTAGAACTTAGTCATTTACTATTGCTTTCTCTGTCATATAGCTGTCTGCTCAGTGTAGGGTTAGAGCTGCACAGTCCCTCCCATCACAAACTTACAGTGGACCTATGTAGACACAGACTTCCTCATTAGGTACAATGGAAATAATCACTGCACAGGGAGAAAACAGTTTTCTCAAATTTTTCTACATTGTGTAATTTTTTCCTTTCTTGATCTTATTCCTTTATATTTGCTTTTTCACTAATATGCTATTCAGTTTTGTATGCTCCAGTTGCCAAAGTCTAAATATATGTATAAAAACAAACTCACAAAGAAGAACCTTTAAAATTATGTTTAGCATAGTTGCTACTATGTCTTTTTGGCTTACAAACTAGAGAGAAAGGATACAGATAATATATGTGACAAGTAAATTATATTTGTAGCTCAGCTATCTGTTGTAATTGCTAGATTGCTAAATATCATTTAAGGTCTATGTAAGAGGGAGTTTAGGAGGATATTTATAGAAATCCTTTCTCCGGCCACCTCCCTCTTCTCAGCCTTTCTCTTTGAATGCTGTCTGATTATGTCTAATAAGTCTAGGAAAGTGGAGACAGTAAACAGGAAGTTATACCCCATGGCAAAAAAAAAAAAAGGCTTTGGGAAGTAGAACAAGGGAAGCCTGCTCAAGGGATAGGCTGTGAGAATAGAAGTCAGATCAGTTTTTTAAAAATGTTTCCAAAGTAGGTGGAAATTACTCTTTTTGGTTATCAGGAATTGGTAAACTTGTATACTTTCTAATATCTCTACCCAATTACCTTGATAATTCAACTGTATAATTATAACAACTTAGAATATCTCATTTTTGTCTTATGCCTTATTTTTACCTCCTGAATATCTTATTAGGTATATGTGGTCGCAATGAATATTAAAAAGGAAGCAGAGTCAAAGCCAAAAAAAACAATTAAAAATCCTGATGATGATGACGACGACTATGGTACCATCGATGAACTGCCACCAGATAGTTTGATAACACTGGTACAACCTGAACTGCCAACACTTAGCCGCCTGTGGTTGGCAGCATTGAAAGACTATGCACTTTTGACTTTACCTGCTGAATTTTCTAGTCAACTCCCTCCAGATGGTAAATATTATATTCGCTTTTGGAGGGGGGTACTGGAGATGGAATCCAGGGGCATTCTACCTCTGAGCTACACCCTGGCCCTTTTATATTTTATTTGGAAACAGGGTCTCACTAAGTTGCTGAGAGTGTCACTAAGTTGCTGAGGCTGGCCTTGAACCTGTGATTCTTCTGTCTCAGCCTCCCAAGTACTGGAATTACAGGTGTGCACTACCATACTCAGCTTGTAGTAACTTTTGCTTTTATAGAGTTCAAAGCAGTAATTAAGCAAAATGAACTTAATAGAGGCTAGCACTAACAATAACACCTTAAATTTTTGTGGACTTAAACATGGCATTGTTTCATGTGGAGCAATTTCTCTATATTCGATTTATGGATTGAAATTACTATCACATAAAGCTTTTTTGTTAGCTGAAGCAAAAATGTTAGCACTGTTATAGTAATAGCTGTATGAGCAAGGGTACTCTAAACACCTCTGAATAACAAGTCATTGTGTATAGCCATGATGAACTATACTGCTATGCTGGTCAGTGTATATATTTTCTTATAAATCCTATTCTACCAGTGAACTGAGTTCCTAAAGTCCTCTGCAAATTGTTCCTTTGTACTCTAATTTTCCTATTGAAATCGATTTAGTAATCCTCATGAGCATTATTTCTGTTTAGAAAAATCTATTATCAGTTCCTGTTCAAAGAACACATTCCTTGTCCCATATATGAAGGATAACAATAATGGAGTTTCCCTTTTTTCTCCTTCCTTAATTCATTATGACAGCAAGGAGAGATGGGGAAACCCTCAGTGTTGGTAGTGGAGGCAGGAGGTGGGGAAAGGAAGAAGAACAGAAGAGGAAAAACACAGAAAGAAGAGACAGAGCCCCTGGTTGTGGTAGAAAGAGAGGTGACAGTGAGGAGTAAATCCTGTGAGCAGCGTAGGGAAGGTAAGGCTGTGGAGTGGCACCGGCAGCAGAGAGGGAAGGCTGGAGAGTTCGCACCAGAGGGAGAGGAGGCGCTCCACTTCAGCTGTGGAAAGTGTTAGTCTGGGGAGGAGAAACTCATTCGCCAGATTGCTCTATTGCATAAAAAGGTTTTCAGTTAGTTGTTCATAAATGAGTGATCACATATAATAGAAAGTAATGTTTTTAATTAATTTGATTGCTTTACAGGTGGAGCATTTTATACTCCTGAGACTATTGATACAGCTAGACTTCACTATCGGAATTCCTGGGCCCCAATTCTCCATGCGGTGGCACTTTGGTTAAATAGCACAGGATTTACGTGTTCAGAGTCCACAGAGGCGGCAGCAGTGTCTGGTTTACAAAAACGTTCTACAGCTGTCAGCTTAAACCAGGCATCAGGAGCAATGGCCAGTGCTAAGTCTTTGCCAGAAATTAACAAAGACAGAATGCATCTGATTTTAGGTATGGTATCATAGTAAAGTGTTTCAAGATGTATCACTTTTGGAAGTTCCTATCTTTTACTTTAATGCTATGGAAAAGTTTTGTATAGCACAATTCAGAGGAAGAATTAAAAAAGGATTTTTTAGCTCATCTTTAAGTTAACTGAATTTTTATCTAAAAATTAAATGATTTAAAACTACTCTTTAAAAATTTAACTGTACAGTACTTGGGAGACTGAGACTGGAGGATCTGGGTTCGGGGTCAGCCTCAGCTACTTAGTGAGGCCCTCTGCAACTTAGTGAGACTCTGTTTCAAAATAAAGAATAAAAAATAGGGCTGGGGGTGTAGCTCAGAGGTAGAATGCCCCTGGGTTCAATCCCCAGTACCACAAAAAAAAAAAAAAATTAA
>PVJS01021586.1:0-31356 GCA_004027185.1 Glis glis
GAAAAAAAAAAAAAAAAAAAAAGAAAAGAAAGTATCTGAGATTCTTTTTCCAAGTTAACTTTTTACCAGTTAAATTGATATAGCTATACAGACTCTAGGAGAATAGTTTGGTGGACTTAAATGCAGTGTTACTTATATAAATAAAAAATATTCCCTAGATTATGCATTCTTAGGATTTTTTTTTCTTTTGTGGTGCTAGGGATTGAAACCCAGGAACATTCTACCTCCGAGTTATACCCTCAGCCCTATTTTATTTTATATTTTGAAACAGGGTCTCGCTAAGTTGCTGAGGCTGGCCTCAAACCTGTGATCCTCCTGTCTCAGCCTCCCAAGTACTGGGATTACAGACATGTACCACCACACCTGGTGCATTCTTAGGTTTTTTTAACTTATTTCTAAAAATAATTGCCAATTTTCATGTCTCTGCCCGTTGTGAATTCTATGAGTCAGTGCAGAGAAGCTGGAGAGATTTCTCAGGATGTCAAAACTGCTGGACAAAACCTGGTACACCATATTAGAACACAGTTACCTGGTCGATAAATGATTATGAAACATTCAACACTTCATAATAACAATAGCCACCCTTTGTTATGAACTAAATGGGTGCCAAGTACTATTCATGGCAATCTTCATAATGACCTTGTAAGGTAGGTATCAATATCCTCATTTGACAGGTCAGAGCACAGAGAGATAAATAATTCCCAAGGTCACATAGCTAGCAAGCGATGACCTCAGGTTCAAATCCAGGTCTGCCTGACTCCACAGTATGTATTGTTTTCACACTACTGCCCTGCTCCTGGTGTGTGGATTCATTTGCTAGGATGTATTAGCTCCCAGCACAGGACCATACAATTTAAGGAGTTCTCTGGATCAGTCTCTTGATGTCATTATTTTGCTTATTAAGAGAACTCACCAACTCCCAAGGTAAATAAAGGCAATGTTTAACAGGGACATCATAATTAAATAGCTTCACTGCCTTTCTCCATCTGCAGTTCCATTTCCCACCTTCTCCGCGCAGTTATCTGTTGGACCCTTTTGCCCTGCAACATTAGCTCTTCAGAGCTATGCTTCTTCATTCCCACCAGTGAGCACAGATGCTTCAGCAACCCCAGCTCTGAGAAGTATCCTTATGGAGTGGCCAAAGGTCCTCTACAGCAGCATCACCCGCACTGTCGGCTACAAATAAAAATTCCTGTGCTTCCGATTGATCCACTGAATTAAAATTTCTGGGGGGTGGGGATATATATACTTAACAAGCATCCCAAGTCATTTTTATACACACTAAACCTTGGATGTACATTGCAATCACCTGGGGGACTTATGCCTGGGACCCACAAATCAGAGATTCTGATTTTTCTGGGGAGTGCCTTGGGTACCGCATTTTTAAGAGTTCCCCAGCTGACTCTAATATAGAGGCAAGGCCAGAAACATTGCTCTAGATTTAGAGCACTGCTTCTCAAATTTGAGCATGCATTAGAACCATCTGGAGGGGCTGCTGAAGAACAGGTTGCCGGGCCCATTCCCAGAGTTTCTGATTTAGTAGGTCTTGGAAAGGAGCCGAGAGTTTATACTGTAAACAAAGTTTCCAGGTGAAGTTGATGATTGTCCCAGGAACCAAACTTTGAGAACCATTGGTTTAGAGTCTTCACTCTAAGCATACACCACTGCTAGATTTGCAATAATTGAGGAAAAATCTTTTTTGCTGCTTGAAGGCATCAGGAACATCTTACTCCTTTCAACTCTAATCCAAATAATTTTGCATATGTTAGGTCCACTGTAGACTAGATCATTAGCCTTAAAAATAGAATTATTAACTTATTTTTCCAAAGAAATTTAGACTTAGATCTCAGAGAGTGAAATCAACACTTACCTGGAATAAATAATTGTGACAGTTGTTGTTGTTGGTGTGTGTGTGTGTGTGTGTGTATGTGTGTGTATATCAAACCCAGGGCCTCATATGTGCTAGGCAAGTGCTTTACCCCTGTGCTACATCCCCAGCCCGTATTGTGTTTCTTAAGAAAATGGTCCCTTGCAAAGCTGGAAGGAATCTGTCAGAGGAGATCTATAACAACGTAGATGACTTGCAGTATTAAGATGTGTGCTAGAGCAATAAAATGGTATGGAAAGTAAAGCAGTTTTGCACAAACACATGGATAAATCTTGGCCTTTTCATCAGATGATTTCTGTTCCTGCTATTATCAGAGATGATAGGTACAGTTACTGATCCTTTGGGACTAGTGATCCCTGGGGAGAGGCAAGTCAGGCAAGTTCTGCACTACATAACTCCAGGGACACCACTCATGTTGGGAATTGTACCTTCTGGGGTTGTGATACATGACAGACTTGGGAGAGGGCTGTACATTTTCTGGAGTTATAGACATCTTAGCAATCTCTCCCCAGGCACCAAGACCTAAAAAGCATTACAATGCATATCCAGATGCCAAAGTTCAGTCCATTGCTCTGGCTTGACCACACTTCTCCTGCTTCCAGGCTCTGACTCTGGATGATCCACGAGGGAAGGGATGGGAAGAACAAGAAATTCCTACAGTATCTGTTCACTGCACAGACACACGAGAGAGCTAGTTGAGTGAACCCTGATAGCAGCCTTGAGGGCCAGGGGAAACACAGAAGGGAGGTCTTTAGGTGGAGTGAAGATAGGGAGCCTGTGTAGGGCCTGAATATCTACCGAGACCCTTGGGTCCCTTCTTAAAGGCATGTATGGAAGATAGTCCTCTATTTCTTCTGATGTCTTCTTACACCCAGCCTAGAGCAACCAAATACTATATATACTATATGTTTTCTGGAGAAATTGCAATTTTAAATACTCTCATCTAAGTTCAGAGGTCTTTCCTGCTTTTAATCCTAGAAATGGGGTAATTCTTAACTGCATTCTGGGGAACAATCAGGATGTTTCCATTCCAACTCTTCCCTCTGGCAGACACTCCTAGAACTGACACGAGCCTCATCCATCCCCTCTGATGGACAGAGCTTCTGAGGCTGAGGGTCTGAGCTAGAAGGTGGGGGAGCCATGCCCGTGGGATTAATTCAAGTGTAGAAGTTGTTGGTTTTCATGTAAATCTTCCAGACAAGAATGAAGTCTGGGAGACCCATGGCTCCTTCCAGGTGTTTCATCTTAAACTCATCATCATGGGCCAAGCTAAATGTTTGCATCCTCCAAAATTTATATGTTGAAACTCTAAATCCCAGTATGACTATATTTTGAGATGGGGCCTCTAAAGGAGTAACAAAGATTAAATGAAGTCATAAGAATGGAGCCCTGAACCAATAAGATTCGTGTCCTTAGGAGAAGATACACCCGACAGCTCATTCTCTCATCACCATGGAGGCATATGAGGACGCGGTGAGAAGGGGGCTGTCTGCACTCCAAGAAGAGAGACTGCACCAGGGACCCAATCAGTCAGAACTTTGATCTCAGACTGTTAGTCTCCAGCACTGTGAGAAAATGACTTTCTACAACTTAAGCCACCCCAGTTGTGGCATTTTTGTTATGGAAGCTGGAACAAATTAATACACCCATCTTTTCTCTTCTCCCCCTACATCAAGATAAGCTCATCCAATTCACAGGAGGACTGGATCAGGTCAAGACCCCTCACTTTGGCTTCTCCCCCATCTTTACTGCTGGATTATAAGCACCTGAGGGCAGGAACTGGGTCTCAGTCACTCTCATAACACCCCAGGGCTTAGCAGTGCTTTCGCACAGTCTCTCAGTCAGAATGCACAGTGACTGTGGGTGCCTGCAGAGGATGCCGAAGGAAACTGTCTGAGCTGTTCTTATTTCATCTTTTACTTTTAATGGTGCATCAGGAAAGCATCTACTGCTCCTGTCAAAACTTTGTATTGAGGCTAGGAATGGCTGAGAGCTGGAGCAAGCCCAGAGTGAACACGGTTATTATGTCAAATGTGGAAGACAAAGAACTTTGCATGGTCTACCCCAGCTCAGGCACCTGTCTCTTCATTCTTGTCTGCGGATTGCCAGACTCCTCCACCAGTGGACAACTTGAGATGCAGGAGATGGCTGTGTGAGGAGCACTTTCTCTGCAGGAGGCCAGAGATCTTACATCAGTGAGTCCCTGACATATAACTAGAACAATCTATCCAATCCTTAACAGGAAGATATTCAAAATATCTAACACCTGGTAGGAGAGTTGTGTACAACCAGTGCTGCTGTATTCATGTGTAGTAGTGCTTGTCAGCTCTATAGTGAGCTCAGTGTTTCTACTTTCCCCACTTGCTTTGCAACAAAAGCCACATATGCCAGGTACAGCTAGATCAGGGAAGCTGAAATCCAGCCTGTAACATTCATCAGAAGACTCTGTGCCACCATGAGAGTTACCCAAAAATTAAGTCACTCATGAAGGTCAGAGCACAAGACCCGACTCTAAATTAGACGTGTGTTCATCTAATGCAAACACTGCTTTAATTTTAAGCCAAGTATCAGGGAATCAAAGAAATAATGCCCACAGTGATCATTGCCAAACACAAATATATTAAACAAACAGAAATTGGCATCTTATTTTCATGTGTATTTCCTTCATTCCAAGCTTTTAAACATTGCAAGAAATAGTCCAGAGAGATGTAGAGAATACTCCAAATGGAAGATTCTGTTTATTCTTGAGGAATTATGTAAAGTGAAGTGAAAAATTTATTTCTAGAAATCCTAGTATAAATTCTGTAAGGCAAGAAACAGTGATAGAGAGTGAACATAACTGAATGTAAGAATCCACTCTAAATAGTTGAGACCACATATGATTCTTGCACATACTTGAGGCACATACTTTGAGAGGAAACTCGCATATTTGGAATGCATCTATGAAATATGTCAAACTAGGATTTCTTGAATTCTAATAGAGGATTATGTAAGTATTCGCTTCAGTGACAATAGCACCTTAGTTGCTCAAATGTCATTTATGTAGCAAATTCATTCAGATATATGTTGATATATGGTGGAAGACGCTAGTTGTTGACTCCAACAGTCCTTCTTCCATTTCTACTTGGTATCAGAAATTTCATTTTATTAAAGGATGTCATGCATCCAAATAAAAACTGGGGATGTTCTACCTCCAAGCTACACCCCCAGCCCTATTTTTATTCTTTATTTTGAAACGGGGTCTCACTAAGTTGCGGAGGGGCTCACTAAGTAGCTGAGGGCCATCTCAGTCTGTGATGATAAGAGCCTAGGGATGTTAGAGCAGAGAGCTAGAGGGAGACTGAATTCCTATAAAATTCAAGATGTGACGTATTAGTGATGGACTGTCTCTCTCTGGAATTCCTATATATGAGGCAGAAAGAAGCTTCCATCTTGTTTTAGCCACTGTTAATTTTGTTCTGATATTTATCTATGCATCCAAATTTATACTAATGGATATGCTCAACATAAATAAAAAATAGTAAATTGTTAGCTTTGTGGTTTCTAGAAACAGGTAGATGGTACGTGGGAGAAGGTTTGTCTGACACTCTGAACAATAAAAGGAGACAACCAAAAATAAGAAGAAAAAAAGACCTCTACAAGGAAAATTATAAAACATTGAAAGAAGAAATTGAAGAAGATCTTAGAAGATGGAAAGACCTCCCATGCTCTTGGATAGGCAGAATAAATATCATCAAAATGGCCATTCTTCCAAAAGTGATCTACAGATTCAATGTAATACCCATTCAATTACCAAGGTCATTCTTCACAGACATAGAAAAATCAGTCCTTAAATTCATTTGGAACAACAAAAAACCCAGAATAGCCAAAGTAGTTCTCAGCAACAAGAACCATGCAGGAGGCATCACAATACCTGACTTCAAACTATACTTATAGATCCATAGTAATAAAAACAGCATGGTATTGGCACAAAAGCAGACACATAGACCAATGGAGCAGAATAGAAGACTCAACAACAACTCCACACACTTACAGCCAATTGATTTTTGACAAAGGAGCCAAAAACATACACTGGAAAAAAATAGCCTCTTCAACAAATGGTGTTGGCAAAACTGGTTAACCACATGCAGAAAATGGTAATAAACCCCACTTTCTCACCCTGCACAAGAGTCAATTCAAGATGGATCAAAGACCTGGAAATTAGACCAGAGACCTTGCAGCTACCTGAAGAGGCCATAGGTCCAACTCTTTGACACTTAGGCACAAGAAGTTAAAAAGAGGATCAATACATGGGATTGCATTAAACATAAGAGCTTCTATGCAGCAAAGGAAACTATCAAGAACCTTAACAGAGAGCCTACAGAATGGGAGATTTTTGCCAGTTCCTCCTCTGATAGAGGACTAATATCTAGAATATACTGAGAACTCAAGAAACTCACCACTAAAAAAAAAAAAACAACCCAATTAAAAAATGGGCCAGTGAACTAAATAGACACTTCACAGAAGAAGAAATACAAAGGTCAGTAAATGTATGAAAAACTGTTCAACATCATTAGCAATCAGAGAGATGCAAACCAAAACTACCCTGAGATTTCACCTAACCCCAATTAGAATGGCAATCATTAAAAACACAAACAATATCAAATGCTGGCGAGGACGTGGAGAAGTAGGAACCTTAATACACTGTTGGTGGGATTGCAAATTAGTGCAACCACTTTGGAAAACAGTGTGGAGGATCCTCAGAAGAATGGGAATGAACCTACCATATGACCCAGCAATACCACTTCTAGGTATCTACCCAAAATAATGGAAACCAAACTACCAGACTAATGCATGCGTATCTATGTTTATAGCTGCACAATTCACAATTGCCAAACTATGGAACCAGCCAAGATGTCTATCAACAGATGAATGGATTACAAAACTATGGGATATATACACAATGGAATTTTATGCAGCCATAAAGAACAAAATTACATCATTTGCAGGGAAATGGATGGAATTAGAGAACATTATGCTAAGTGAGATTAGTCAGTCACAAAAAGTGAAAAGTCGGATGTTCTCCCTAATATGTGGAAGCTAGGGAGAATAGGGCATAGGAGGGACTCCAGACAAAGATGGAGAAAACCTTAGATGAGTAAAGAAAGCGACCTAGATGGGAGAGGGGAAGAGGGAAACACCCTAATGCACAGGATGTACATACACAAACTTATCAAAGTCAACTACTATGCTGAGCACGAGAAGGAGGGAAGGGTGAGGGAATGGGGGTGGGAATCGGGGGAGGGCTAATTGATTGATGTGTGCATGTATACTTCTACCACCCTGAAACCCATCAAGAAGTATGATAACAATGCACCAATAAATAAATAAATTTTAAAAAAGAAGAAGAAAACAAAAAGGAAAGAAAGAAAGGAAAATAATTAAACCTACAAATAGGTTTCCATGAAAATACTTTTAAAGCATAACATTCTAGTTATTCCTATTTAGGTAAATTACCCTACACCTCTTCAGTAGGTGCTGAGGGCAACAATAAGCAATAGAAAATTATAATCACCTGAATTAATAATGATGGCTTGGAGCCATAAAAGAGAGCAAATTATGTTTTCTTTAAGAGATATCATAGGAAGATTTTAACTCAAAACACCTTAGTCACTTAAAAAAATTCTTTCCAAAAGAGAAAAAGGAGCAAGTTTTCTGGAAATTCTGTGATATGAAATAGCACTTTTTTCCAGTTTGCCAAACAAAGTTTTCACTGAATATGGTTTTGTTGGTTTAAACATCGTGCTGTTTTTTATGTAAGAATTATTTTCCCAAAATACTTCTACATTTAAATATTACAATGATTTCATGTTGGTCTGCATTCCAACTAGATATACATTTTTCCCCATAGAAGAAAAATTAAAATGAAGTAAAACCACAAAATGATAGAGACCATAAAAAATCTCAAATGCTAGGTTTGAACCTTGGAGACAACAAAATAAAGAAGTTATGCCTTTCCTGCTTCCTTTATTTCCTGGAAAGCTTTGGTTTTTCTATTCAAATTGTGTGAAACTCTCACCTGAGCAATGCCTTATGCAGATGGGTAGAGAAAGAGCCAGCTCTTTCTGGCACAGCTCAGAAGTAGGCCCAAAGGCAACTTGATCTTTAAGCCAAACCCAGATAAGTGTGAAGCCTGTTACAAATGGGAAATCTGCTGAGGACTTGCTGGCTACTTGCCACTCTCCAAACAGAGCTAAAGATGGCAGCAAAATAAACAGTGGAAGCAAAAGTTTAAAAAACAAAAACCTGTGAATAGAATCTCATAATACTATCTTCATTCATGCAACGTAACAGGAACTCTCCTTCTAATGCTCTTCCTCCCAGAGGGTAGAAGCTCTGGCCACATGCTGCTTTGCACTTCTTCTATTTCAGTCTTCTTCAGACCTCTTACCAATTATCATAATTTTTTCCCCACAAAAGTTATCAGCTATGAGAGGGAGAACTGTGTCTTATTCACCATTATATCACCATTACTAGACTAACGCAGGGCCTGGATATATTCACAGTTATATATCACTATTACTAGACTAACACAAGGACTCATGTACATATTGGGTGGATAGATCAATGAATGGTGTGTTGGACAGGGTTCTCTAGATTAACAGAATACGCAGAATGAGTATATTTGAAAAAAAAAGGATTTATCAGATGGGCTAACAGTTTGAAACAATGTAGTCCCAGGTTCTGATTGCACGTGGAGAGTCAGAGGAACCAGTAGCTGGTCGAACGGTTTAAGAGCTAGAGTCTTAGGATCGGAGCAACCACTAATTCAGTCCCAGTCCAAGATGTGAAGATCAGGAAGCTCTTCGGAGAAATGATGGTGGAGTTTCAGTTCCAAGAGCGGGAGGCCGAGAAGATCAAGAAGCTCTTCGGAGAAAAGCGAAACCAGCGGCTGACAATCTCAGGCGAGAGCAGATGCGTTTTCCTCGGAAAGAGTCGCACACACTCTACGCGGCTTCTACCTCTTTATCTAAGTCCGCACCTATCAGAATCCTGCTGCCTACATTCAGGGCAAGGCTTTCTCTTTAATCTGCTGTTACACACCCAAAATCACATAATCTTGGGTGTGTCATGATCAGGTCAAGTTGACAACTTAGATTAACTATCACAAATGGGCAGATGAATGAATGACAGAACAAAATTTGGAAGAAGGCATGATTAGGTACATAGTAGGCAAGGAAAATTCCACCAAAAATGTAGCCTGTACTACTCCCTCCAGCCTAACTTTTATTCTCAGAAAATATCAGGATTCAATGGGAAGAAAGGGAGAGAAAATGTAAAGAGGAAAGAGAGGAAAAGAAAACAGTGATGAGATGCAAATGAAGCTACTGCAAAGGTTGACCACATTGGCTTTCTAATTTTCATCCCAACACACATCCATACACATACTTCTAATCTACATAGTTGTCCAACTAAGGCCAGACACTGCCTCCTAAGAAGGTTTACTCGGAACAGATTGCATAAATTAGATAACAACAACAACAACAATAATAATATGCACACTTCTGAAACTTCAAGCCTGACAGTGGGCCCTCAGAAGCTGTTTTCCGATGTGGGGGTGCCAGGCCCAGGGACCACGTGGGAGGTGGATGAATTTGCATTTTATGTTTCACTTTCCCTCTGGCTCTTTCATTCTCTGACTGAGTAATTACACGCCTAGATCCTGGACAAGAAAAACAAGAAAAGGAGGAAAAGAGACCCAAGTTATCCAGGAACTGAGTAATACGGAGGGTCATAAGAACGTAGAGTAAGCCACAGCTTTGCCACTCGCTGCTTTAACTCAGAACATAAAGCTCAGCAGAAATGTAGCCACAAAAAGGGATGAACAAAAGAACGGTGCCACATGTGACAGGCATCGCTGCTGCTCAACGGTGTTTCTTGCTCCTCCAGGTTCAAGGAGAGCTGCTTTTCCATCTCCATCGACTGAAGCTGGATGCGGCCATATGATTTTTTATGTTGATAAAATGTGAGTGGAAGTGACACAGATAAAACTGAAACCACAATGAGTTATCACCACACACCCATCAGAATGGCTAAAAAGAAGAAGACGAACAATATCCAGTGCAGGGCAGAATGTGGAGAAGCCAGATCACTCATACGTTGTTGGGAATGTGAAATGACACAGCCACTTCGGAACACATTTCAGCAGTTTCTTGTGAAAATAAACATACCATATGACCCAGTGACAATTGCACTCCTTGGGTGATCATCCCAGAAAAATGAAAAATGTATGATTGCACAAAAACCTGTATGCAAATATTTACAGTAGCTTTACTTATAGTAGCCCAAACCAGGAGCCAGGTGTCCTTCAGTAGTTGAAGGGTTAAACTGCAGGATATACACAATATGCAAACTACCCAGCAACAAAAAGGGTCAGACCAATGTGATATCCACAACCACTGCAGGGATTTATGCCAAGCAAAAAAAAAAAAAAAAAAAAAAAAAAAAAAAAAAAAAAAAAAAAAAAAAAAAAAAAAAAAAAAAAAGCCAACCCCAAGAGGTTATATAATGCACAAGTCCACTTGTCTATAACATTTTTGAAATGACAAAACTTCAGAAATGGAGAGATTAGTGGTTACCAGGGATTAGAGATTAGGGAGATGGACCTGGACAATGTTGACCATTCTAGATATTTGTATTTATTTATTCTCAAATTTGTATTTATTCTTAGACTCTGTGTCTATGTCTATGTACTCAAAAGAACCTTTCACCTCCTTTTTAAAAAAGAGTTTTAATTTTATCATAAAGGTAATATTGAATTGGAGAGAAACCGGAAGATATAGAGATAAAAAATAAGGAAAGTAAAATAAAAATCACTTCTAATCCCGTCACTCAATATTAATTTCAATAACATGCCACAAGAGATGTGCCACAATATAATTTATTTTTAGTTTCGTCCTGTTTGTATTATAGTCAGTGTATTCATGCATAGGCTTTCATAAACTTCTGAGGTTTTGTTTCTTAGAATCTATTCTTTTTTAAAGAACTTATATTTTATTAATAGCACCATTCTTATACATGTGAGTAAGATTGGTAGATTCCATCAATGGCAATATCCAGGCTAGGATATTATACCACAGTTTTGCATTTATACAGATATTGCATAGCACGGTCCCTTTACTTCAATGTACGGTGCCAAACACATTCCTGGGCCCCCTTTTGTTACCAACTTTGTATCCGTGTCCCTGTCGGAGGTTAGGACCCTCAATGGGACAGAATCTATTATAATTTCAGAGGCACCAGGAACATGGCTGGTGCTCGTACTTGAATTCCCCTGCCAAGGTTGCATATGTATGGAGCAGTGGAAAGTCCTCCTAGTGAGATTCAGAGATTGCCCTCTTGGGTTGTCTGGTACCTTTCAGGTCTGAGAAGCATGTGCCTTCAAAAACCTTTACCAATATATAAAGAAAGTGAGAAAAAGCCAACAAAACACACTCCTAGAGGGCACAATTCTACAGCCCTTGCTCAGTCAGTCTCCATTAGTGGATGAAGTCCTATTTTTTGGTTCCACTTGCACAAGTTTGTAATGGCTTTTCCTGGGCAGCAGGTAATAGACCCTGACATTTCAGAAAGTTTCCAAAGTAGAATTCACTGGAAAGAACACTCTGCATAATTCAGGAAACAATGAAAGAAGTGTGTGATTGTGTATTTCTCTGTCTTCAGCCTCACGGCACCATAGAAGGGCAGTAGCCTTCTCCACCTAAAAGAGGTAAAGTAGGGTAGTTCTACGTGCACACAAGGAAGTGAGCTATTACCTCCATTCTGGGGTGGGCTCTTTTAGCAACCAGAGTAGCACCTGGCAAGCCCTGGAAGTGAGCAAGCATCCTTTCTACAGTACAAACACTAGCTCAAATGTGTTACTTACACTGTTGGTGTGACAGTCTTGCCTGAAAACGACCTAGGCTTTTTCTCACACATCGATGAATTGCATTTCGACTGGATTTTTCCTGTTATGTATCAATGGACCCTTCTGTAGCAGAGAAGGATACAAGAAGAGCTGACACATTGAAGAGACAATGTTTTCCCTCCCGTCTATAGCTGTCCTCTCATTCCAGGCTTGCTTCGCTATGAAATCAGAAATAAAACTCTGCCTTTGGCAGCAAACATCCCAAGCCAGTGCCAGGGCACACGGTGGTTGGCACTCACTTGTGGAAATTCAAAGCCAGCTCATCAGTTTCCTCCCACAGAGCTGGGGCAGATATTCAAACAATTAGGTTGCCAGGCTAATTTAAGACATGATAGGAAACAGATTTTAGCACACCAGAATTTTTTTCTTTGAATTTTCCCAGACAGGAAATAAAATAAGAAGTTTCCTAGGATATTATTTGGAACATAAAATGAAAAAAGACTGGTGCACTGGTGCATCTCATGACAGTTTTGGAAGCTGCAGAAATCAAGGCTGTCAGAAGGTGGAGTTCAGATCTATACCATTTAGCCCAAGTGTCAGGAGGGCAAGAATCTCCAGATGCCTGCAGCTCCGGTGTCCACCAAGAGCAAAGCAACTGCATTTACCACACGTGAGGCTATTTTCAAGGACCAAGGGATTCTGCCCTAGGTGCACATTGATCCTTATCACAGCCAGGAATGTCACCCTGAAAACCTTGCTAAAAGGGCATAGAGTACTAGGCTCCCATGCTGGTGAGAATGCAAATCCCAGGAGGGACACCTCTGAGCCAGTCCTTGGGAGCTGTTTAACATAATTGACTGAGAATTAAAGGGAGGAAGAAATCCCAGGGGACATGCTCACCTTGGCTTACTGAGGCTTCCTTCTCTGTATTATATTCTCTTTCATTTCTTAAGATGAGGTTCCGCCTCTGCAAATATAGATTCATATAACACTTTGATTTGTCAACAAAGGAAGGCTGGTACTGTTTAAAAATTTTTGCTCCCAAACCAACAATAGCATTTCAAAATTACATAACATCTTTTCCTTCAGTGTTCTTAAGATGGCTTGTAGACATTACCTCACTAAACTAACACCTTCAAAAGACTGTTGAAGGCAAGTATGGAATGCCAATGACCCGTCCGCCTCGCCCCGCATGTCAGTGTGATACTGTGGAATGAAGGCTGAAAAGAGGCAGGCATTCCCATGCCCCCATTACTGTCGGACTTGAGAGTGTCACTTAAACTTTCCAAAGCTTGTGCTTCCCACCTGAAAAATATGAAGGCTGGACCAGGTGATTTACATGAACCTTTCCAGTCCTATGGGCCTATGAAATTTAGAAATGAGGGACGGTTCTTATTAAGAGATGCAGAACACCAATTTGTTATGCCTTTTAACAGGTGGGCTTAACTTTAACATCAATCTTTATTTCCTTAAAGGAAAAATGGATATATGAGGCCCAGTTTATGTGCAACTCAGTTTATGTCTTCCTCACCTATTGCCCCGGAGGCTGGCTTTGGTGACCGGCTTTCTTCCCTAACCAGAAAGTCCCCAACAATAGTTCACTCCACTGCTCAATCTCAGAATCCTTGTGCTACCCCTGGGGTCATCACCACCGATGGAGAAGTGTCAACAGGCACCACCAACCCAGGACAGGAGACCCCGGAGGCCTCCCACTGCCTGGGCTGGATCTGAGAGGCTCCAGCGGCTGCCTGAGATGCATTGATCAACTCAGGTGGGGGGAATTGGGCACCTGGGATGAAGTTTGACCAATGGGAGATGAGAAATGAGAGAATACCTGCACACAAATTGCTTATCCTTTAGACGGGTGCCTGCTCAGCAGACTGTTCCAGGTCTTTTCACATGGTCTCTCTGGAGATGCTGTCTCAAGATTAAGCAATCGACATGCTTGGTGTGAAGCTCCGGCTCGCTTGGTTGTGCATCTCCTTGTATTTTTTCTTTCCACATTTCCTAATTTCTTTTTGCCCCGGGATTCCACCTTCTGATAAAGCGTTAGTACATAAAATAATTTGTCTCTGATTCTGTTTTCTAAAGAACTCAGGCTAAGACAAGGCACAATGAGCGTCCTCAGAAAGCAAGCCTCTGGGAGAGAGCTTTGGGTCTCCGCTGATGGTGGTAAACTTGGCAGCTCTGGCTTCTGGCAGCAGTGATACAACTGCTAAAATGTTCACCTGGGCTTAATTGGTATGTGGTACAGGTAGAAGGCAAGGCATTGGTGTATGAAGTGGCTGCTGTACCTAATCAGTCCAGGGGGAGAGATAATTATAAGGGTGATGTTATGTGGTAGCTGATTTTGACAACATTGGAAGATTTGCAAAAATGAATAACAGGCTCAGGAAAGCTAATTGCCTACTTAAAGCATGCTGTGAAAGTTGACGGCCTCTGTGACTGCCTTTAAAATCCTCTTATCTCCTAAAACTGCAGGGCAGATGAGACAGAAAATCACGTCCAGGATTGCATGGAGTAGGGTGGCAAATCTACAAAGAGAGGAAATGCATGGCCTCAAAATATCTCCTATGTCAAAGTGAAAGCCCTATAGGGAAATGGTTGGAATTGGAATGGGGACAATGGGTTGTACAAATCTGGACATTGTGTGTGTGTGTGTGTGTGTGTGTGTGTGTGTGTATGGTACTAGGGATTGAACCAGGGGCATTCTACCTCTGAGCCACACCCCCAGCCCTTTTAACAAATTTTTTGTTTGGAAACAGGATCTCGCTAGGTTGCTGAGGCTGGCCTTGAACCTGTAATCCTCTTGTCTCAATCTCCCAAGAACTGGGATTACAGGTGTGTACCACCATACCTGGCTAAATTTGGTCATCTTGAATCCATATTTACCTGACTCTCCCTAGAGACTATGCAATCACCTCACCTGTGTATGCAAGGACATCACCTGGAGTCCTATACGATAATACTCATTCTCTTCAAGATCTACCTGCTGCCACCTCATTGCCTACAGGCTGATAATCATGATAACATCTCAGAGCAATCTAGCCAGGGGTTTTGCTTCGACCCACAGGAACTGTGGCAATGGGTAATGGATCATAATGTTGCTAGCAGAGAGAAGAATATTTAGATAACTAAAATGTTGGATTTGCTTCTTTTTCCCCACCACACAGCCACCTTCAAATGTAGCCCAGAGGAAGAGAGGGATCAACAGCAAGTTCAGGCCGCAGTGTAAACTGTCCTACCTCTTGACCCATATGACTCCTCTAGCTTAAAGGTTTTAAAGGCACTTATGGGTAAGAATGCAGTGTAGAATCTCTGAAAAGACTCATCAGAAGAATTATAGCATAGACTTTAGGATTCTGGAGCAAAGCCATATCTTTTGTAGAAAGATACTGAAAACAATTCCCCATTTGAAAATCAGCACGACACTGGTCACAGAGAAAAATGTCATCCCCACCATGGAACACGAAGTGACTGTAAAACCAGAGCTATTTATTAGATCTACCACGTCATAAGACCATGCGGGAATGGCAACAACCCATTACGTGATGGATGGGGCACAGTCAGGACTGGACTGACATCAGTCCCAAATACATTAATAAACTGCATAAACAGGTGGCTTAGGCTCATTTCACCTGTGTCTGTCATATCAATGTCTTTTCTCAGTCCATACCTTTGGCATCATCAGGGATTTCCTACGACTCACTGGCAGAGGGAGAAGGACTTGGACTTGGTTCACACAAGGCTCGGTGTAATATGTTGGTGCTGGCCCGAAATGAACTGAGATTGCAGTTAAGCCCCACTTGAGAGTGACCAGAAACAAGTGAAGAGAAATTCTCCCATCGGGCAGAGTTAAGAGCAATACATTTGGTTATCAATTTTACATTGAAGGAGAAGCGGCCTGAGACAAAGATATACAGTCCTTTGTCACTTCATGATGGGAATGTGTTCTGAGAAATGCATCCTTAGGTGATGTTGTCACTGTGCAAACATCAGAGTGTATATATAAATTAAGATGCCTATGACTTCACTAGGCAATATAATCTTATGGAATTGACATGGTCTATTTGGTCCATTGTTAACCACAATGTTATACAGTGAATGACTGTCTACTTACTCCTGAGCAGTGGAAAATGACTTAATTCATTGGTCCATATATAGAAGGAATAAGACTCAAGGCCGTGGGACAAGAATTTCTAGCAGAAATGTATGTACAGAGACTTATGGGAGTGGATGCAATGCACTCATACCTTTTGTGTCACATTAGTACTACCCACCAGAGAATAACAATCTCATACAAAGCTTTCAACAGTCAAATAGCTAGCACGACCTGTCTGGTGAATGTCAGCCAGCTCCTTACTGAGTTATCCTCATGTTTCTGCAATGAGGCCATGCAGCCATGGTGGCAAGGATAGAAACTAAGGATGAATCAAACAACATGGCTCCCTCCCACTAAGGCCGATCTAGTTACTGCTGCTGCTGAATTCCCACCCTGCCAGGATCAGAGATCAATGCTGAGCCTTTGATATGGCCCCATGGCAGGAAAAACCTGCCAGCCAGCTGGGGGCTATCAATTACATCAGACCCTTTCCACCCTATGAAGGACACTGATTCATATTTGCCTAAACTAATACTCTGGAGAAAGACTTACCTTCCCTGTCCACAGACCCTCTGTCAACATCACCAGCTAAGGACCTAAAGAATGCCTGATCTACTAACATGGTACCTATGGGCCCATTCTATAGCAAAGGAAGTGAAATAGAATGCTCACACCTAGAGAGTTCACTCTAGCCAGGAAGTAACCAGCTGGGCTCAGGTAGGATGCCAACACAAGGACAGTGCCTTGCAGTGTTGGAGTGCTGACCTTTGTGGTGTGATTGATTAGATAGATAAGATAGATGATTGATAGATAGATAGATAGATAGATGATAGATGATAGATGATACATCAATCGATCGATCGATAGATAGATGATAGATAGATAGATGATAGATAGATGATACATAGATAGATAGATAGATAGATAGATAGATGATAGATAGATAGATAATAGATAGATAATATATTGAGGATATAGGACAGAGCCTGTTCTACTGTAACTCCAAGTGAAATTTTCTGAATTTTGAGCTTCTTGCCCCCATAAACTTAGTCTCTGCTAGATTAGAGTGCCTAGTTCCTAAAGTGGAAACTCTTCTGCCATGGGTTTCACTGAGCCGGGTGCTACAACTGCCACCTGGCCACTTTGGGCTCTATATACTGGTGAAAAATCAATGATGAGTCCCTTGAGGAATAATGGTTGCTGCCACAGAGAGGGGTATGTTTAGGTTCCAGAGGATTCCCTGGAGCTTCTCTTGGTTCTTCTGTGTCCAGTAATATCTATCAGAGGACAATTGCTGGGAGGCTGAGACAGGTGGATCGAAGGTTCAAGGCCAGCCATAGTAACTTAGTGAGACCCTCAGCAACTTAGTGAGACCCTGTTATAAAATAGGGCTGGGTGTGTGGCTCTAAGGTAGAACCTCTGGGTTCAATCCCCAGCACCAAAACAAAACAAACAGACAAAAACAAGGACGATTGCATGAAGATGACTTGATCAGACTGAGGCCACTGAGGGCTGAAGTCCCTTGGAAATGAAGGTCTGCATCACCACACCATGCAAGCAACCAAACCAGACAAAGATGTTGGGCAAGGGTGAGAAAACCTAGAATGGGTAGTAAGGAAATGAGTATCAGTGCTGTTCTGGGAGGAGCTGTAGCAACAGAAACTGTAACTTGGTCTGCTAACCCTCTTTAAGTCTTTTAAGAAATTAAAGCGAGCCGGGCGTGGTGGTGCACGCTTATAATCCTAGTACTTGGGAGGCTGAGACTGGAGGATCCGGATTCGCTGCCAGCCTCAGCTACTTAGTGAGGCCCTCTGCAACTTAGTGAGACCCTGTTTCAAAATAAAGGGTAAAAAAATAGGGCTGGGGGTGTAGCTCGGAGGTAGAATGCCCCTGGGCTCAATCCCTAGTACTGAAAAAAAAAAAAAAAAAAAGATTAAAGCGGACAATTGCCTCAAAGGACTGGACTCATATCCCGCTTTGGGGAGGACTAAGAGCTTCTTATTATCCCATGAGGTCTGGATATCAGGCCTGAGAGGCATAGGGAGGGAGTATGAGAGGCCTTCTTCCTCAGCCTACTTGTGAAATGACAGCTATCATGGCACCAGAATCGTGCCCACCCTCAGTCTGTGTCATGATACTTACATCATCAAGGGGAGAACCAAGATGCTCCTGGGAAACCAGTCCCAACAGTGAGTCACGGTGAAGTGTAGCTAGGGAGAGCTCTGAGATGAGGACATGGGGGTGATTCAAAAGCCACATCTTGATTCCAACATTAGTTCTGGGAACAAGAAGAGTGTAAATTGGCTCAGAATCTAAAGTGCTCTTGCCATACAGCAAGGCATACTCTGCTGAGCTGCTCATCAGGTTTCCTCCAATCTGTCATTGAAGAAAGAACAGATCTCTTTCCAGCTTAATCAGCCACCTCAGAAACAGGATGAAGAAAATAAGGAAAAAAACCTTTGCATATTTTGTTTTTGCTAAATTAAAACTCAAACACTTTGTGTGTGTGTGTGTGTGTGTGTGTGTGTGTGTGTGTGTCTGCCTGCATGCGCATGTGTAGGCACACATACAACAGTGATACAGGGTAAAGAGAAGAAAACTTAAACTTTCCCTTTTAGGAGAACCCTGAAAAGCAAACTAGGAAGATTCCAGGAAGAATACAAATATATATCGGCTTACTAAAATACGAACTGAAGAGGGGGAGGAAAGAAGGGCTAGAACTCTGTTAACTATTGGAGCCTCTCAATTGCTTACACCACTAGCTTGAGATTCATATGGCCATAGAAAGAGCTGTACTTGGAACTAAGAAAATAAAGCAACCCAAGGAGCCCCCTAAAATCCAGACTATGTGTCAAGTTAAGATGTAATACACTAAGCTGGTTATCTATAAAGGATTTTCCTGCATGGTTGCTATTTGTATAGTAAATCAGGCAGATGATTTTGTATTAGAATGCCTTTTTTATTCTAAGTTTATAAGTCTGTGAAGAGCTATAGTAAGACAATAAATATTTATTGAATGAAAAGTAATTTTTGCAAAATTGTGGGGCAATGCTGGGAAATATCCCTAACCTTGCAACGGTCCAAACAAATAATTTTACTAGGTCATTAGTTTCTAGTAAG
Source organism: Glis glis (assembly GCA_004027185.1). NCBI lineage: Eukaryota > Metazoa > Chordata > Mammalia > Rodentia > Gliridae > Glis > Glis glis. The sequence goes on from PVJS01021586.1 coordinate 18,997, forward strand.
ATCTTTTATTGCCAGGCATAGTGGTGCATGCCTGTAATCCCAGTATTTGGGAGGCTGACACAGGAGGATCACAGGTTCGAGGCCAGACTCAGCAACTTAGGGAGGCCCTCAGCAACTTAGAGAGACCCTGTTTCAAAATAAAAAAAAAATTCAAAAAGGGCATGGAGTGTAACTTGGAGGTAGAACACCCTGGGCTCAATCCCCAATACCAAAAAAAAAAAAAAAAAAAGGAAAGAAATCACTCATTACTTTCACACATGCAAATAGAAGTAGATAAGATGAATGGATGGATGGGTGGATGGATGGATGGATGGATGGATGATTTATTTTAAAGAATTTTCTCATGTGATTGTAGAGGTACAATCTAAAATCTTCAGGGTAGGCTGGTAGACTACAAACCCAGGGAAGGGTTGTGGTTCAAGTCTCAAAGTAGCTGCTGCAGAATCCCCTCTTCTTCTGGGAAGTCAGTCTTTTTTCTCTTTATGCCTTCAGCTGATTGGATGAAACTCACCTATATTATGCAGGGTAATCTGCTTTACTCACAGTCTACCAATTTAAATGTTAATTTCTAAAAATACCTTTACAGAAACATCTAGAATAATATTTGACTAAGTATGTGGATACCATATGTAGCCGAGTTGACACATGGAATTAACCATCACAAGCAATAAGTGAATATTCAAGTTTTAACTGGATTTTAAATTTGCTTTCCTGCATTGAAACAATGAGTGTACTTGGTGAATTTGAGATAGGAAAAACATAAATGTTTTGATATAGTTATTAAAGAGTACCTTTAAAATATATAGCCAGGCATGTTGGTGCACGCTCCTAATCCCAGGATTTGGGAGGCTGAGACTGCAGGATTACAGGTTCATGGCCAGCCTCAGCTACTTAGTGAGGCCCTCTACAACTTAGACCCTGCTTCAAAATAAAGAATAAAAAATAGGGCTGGTGTTGTGGGGTTGTAGCTCGGAGGTAGAATGCCCCCGGGTTCAATCCCTAGTACTATATATATATGTAGTATGTATATATATATATATATGAAAGTAGTTTGCTCTCCTCAAACCCCTCCAACAGCATCTGGTCCTCAGTGTTATAGGTCGGTTACCACACTAAAACTTGTGGTATAATACAGCTGTTCTAATAAGGTGACAATTTGTCCTGAATTTCCTGGGACTTTCTTGGTTTTAGTACTAAAAACTTGATGTCCTCTGGACCCCTCAATCCTGGGAAAACCAAGACAGAGATCACCTGAATGTACTGTGCTAAAACCCTCCCCACTTCTCTAAAGGAGTAGGGACTTAGGGGTGGCCAGTGCTGGCAATAAAATAGATTATGTTGGACCAGGTATAGATCACTTTATGGCTCCTTCCATCTTCCCTTCAGAAGGAACCCTAAAATAAGCAGAGGAACAGCAACAGAGCTTTGTTTCTGGGTGGCTTTATCATCTGCTGGGGCCAGTTGGAGACTTCATCAAGGACACGCTTGGCAATCTCCCATTCAAAATAAAGTTGGACCTCACTATTTGTTTCCATGGCTTCTGAGGACAAAAGTTAGGGCCTCTTTAAGGAGGTGACGCCTGTGCAGAAGCATTAGACCAGGTCTGTGATTGGTTCTGTCCTCCTCTAGGTCATAGCAGCACCCATGACAGCACAGGAGGGGTCCTGCAGCTGGCCAGAGCCTCCTGTCCAGCCATAGTATTCCACCTGGGCAAAGATACATCTCTGTCACCCACGTATGACATTTGTTTGCTTCTTGGACCAATTTGCTTGAGTGGTACGTAGAAAAAAAATGTGAGGATTCTAAAACTTGTTCGGGGCTACATGTGAGAGCCATGGAGTCCCTGAGTTTTGGGGAAATGTTTGAGAGGAGACATAATGCCGATGACATATGATCCTCCCATCTCCTGATGGCCTGAGTACCTTCCCTTTCATTGATCTTACATATTGGGCATTCACACCAAATTTTGCCTAAAGAAAGTATTCTTTAAGTATCAGATGTAGAATATTTTGAAAACTTACCTACATAGATGTGATTATGAATATTTCAAACTACTTGAGTGTCAAAATGACCCCACTATACATTATCTTGAACCACATAAACATTTTCTCCCTTTTCTTTCATTTCCAAATGTAGAATTCCTCCTTCTCTTCGGTCTTTTTTAAATGGAAAGAATGAGAATGTTAATGGTTTAGATTCCAGCTCTGCTATTTTCTAGCTTTGCGACTGCCACAAATAAACTGAAACTATTAGAACCTCTGTTTCCTTATGTATACATGAGTGTAATAACATTGGCCTTCTGGCCTCTGTGAGGAGTCAATTAGACAACTTGCACAAAGTAGCTGGCATGAAGATGATTGGTAAACAATAGCTACTGTTCTAGTACACCGAACACCAGGCTTTGCAATCGTGCTTCTGCACAGCTCCAGTCTCATCTCTCACCATCCTCTCACAGTTCATCTTATTGTGGTTTGAATAGCCCTTCTTGTTCTGGCAGAGACCTACATCACCTCCAGAATAAAGAAATTGGGGGGTTTTCAGAAGAATTGCTATGGATGTGGGGAGGGGTGGCAAACGATGCTTGAAGTGTGGACCTATAATGTCATTCTGCTTCCAAAGTCTCCTTTGCGTTGGGTCTGTTTTTTTTTTTTTTTGCGGTACAGGGGATTGAACCCAGGGGTATTCTACCTCCGTGCTACATCCCTGGCCCTATTTTTTTTTATGCTTTATTTTGAAACCGGGTCTCACGAAGTTGCGGAGGGCCTCACTAGGTAGAGAGAGAGAGAGAGAGAGCTGAGGCTGGCCGCGAACCCGGATCCTCCGGTCTCCGCCTCCCAAAGTACAGGGATTACAAGCGTGCGCCACCACGCCCGGCCTACCTCTGTTTTTCTCTGTGATGCTCCATCTCTGTCTCTCTCACTGTCTCATGGTGTCTGCTTCTCCGCACATCACTTCCATTCTTCTCTAATAACCAACTCCTTCACCAGCCACATCCATTCTGCTCCCTGGGAACACCCACATGACACATGCCTTGGACTTTCTATCGCCATTATTCAATCCCGTGAAACTCTCCCACTTTCCATTATAAAACTCATTTTACGCTTCCTTTTTAAAATTTCCAATAAAGAGAATCTAATGAAGCCACTCTTCTTTCTCTCCTAGTTCAGAGGGTCATTCATCCTGATTGTTGATCAGAATCACCTGGAGGGCTTTTTAAAAAATGCATGAACTCATCCAAGACCTGCTGAAAAAGAATCTTTGAGGATGGAAAGCCTCGTGTCTGTATTTCCAGGTTCCACTGATGCATTGGTAGGGCTGAAGCCACTGCCACAGGTGATGAGTCATAAACTGTAGTTCATAGAGAAGACCTTGGGTCAGCTGCTCAGACTATTCAGGTAAGTTTCAGTTGGAGAAGGGAGATGGATCAGAGAGTAGGTTCACACTGCACAAAACATGTCTATCTGGGGGCTATGAGCAGGGAGAACCTCTTAGAACTGACTATGGTCATACAAGTATCATGAAATACGTTTGCTACAATAGTCTTGTGAAGGGTTAAATGTTTAAGCACACATTTAGGGTGCCTTATAATGAGTTCCATGGTGGAGCACAGAGCACAGGCCTTCATGGCCTCTGAGTAATGGGACATTTTCCTGGGGAGATGGCATCTGAGTTGAACCTTGGATGCAACATTACTCAGATGAAGAAGAGAAACAGGACAACAGGCAGATAAAAACAACAGACCCAGCCGGGCGTGGTGGCGCACACTTGTAATCCCAGTACTTTGGGAGGTGGAGACCGGAGGATCCGGGTTCGTGGCCAGCCTCAGCTCTCTCTCTCTCTCTCTCTCTCTCTCTCTCCCTGTCTCTCTCTCTCTCTCTCTCTCTCTCTCTCTCTCTCTCTACTTAGTGAGGCCCTCCGCAACTTCATGAGACGCGGTTTCAAAATAAAGTATAAAAAATAAGGCCGGGGGTGTAGCGCGGAGGTAGAACGCACCTGGTTCAATCTCCGGTACTGCAAAAAAAAAAAAAAAAGAAAAACAGAGGTAGATGGAAAGATAGGACAGAGGCAGAGAAACCGGCAGACAGGAGATAAAGCTGGCTGGAGATAGAGACAGAGATAGAGTTAGCGATATAGTAGATTGAGACTCATCACCCACACCCAATCCTGTCAACTCCACCCCCAAGGATGTCCTTGAGGTGTGGCTTTCTTCTCCACTCCTGCTGTCACTGCCTCAGTCCAGGCCCTTATGGGGACTATGCCATAAACTTCACAACTGGTCTTTCTCCTCTAACACCCCATCTCAGTCTGTCTTCAACACTCTTGGCAAGCAGACCACCCTACCCATTGGATTATGGAAGGACAGGCCTCCCTGATCTGGCCCGACCTGCCTGGCTTCATCTCCTGCAACCTCTGGCCTCCCACAGACCTCACTCTCCTGCCACAACAAGGAGGCCCTGGCCTTGGTCAATATGACTTCCTCAGCCTTCTCTTCTGGATTTGGCAATCTCCTACTTAGCCTTCAAAACCTAGCTCACAAATCACCTCTGTGGTACCTTTTCTACCTCTTTCAGGCAGCATCTGCTTATTATGAAGCTCCTACCTTCCCCATTCAGCTGTCGGCTCCTCAAACCTGGGGTTGTTTTCTGTTTCTCTCTGAATCCCCAGGGCACAGTGAATGTGTGTAGTCATTGACTGAATGTGTGGAATCGCAGGTAATGAGGAAGTAATCATTTGTAAGCCAGGACACTGCTGGGTGGTAGGCCACCCCTGTTTATGATTTTCTCCCCAGCCCCCAGCCTTTGCTCCTGGATACACAGTTTCTTGTCTTCATCCACATTCACCCTGGCACATCTTCTGGAGACTTCAGTCTCAGCATTGGCTCCTGCAGGTGCAGTCCTGGGCTGCAGAGGAGAGCAGACCGAGAGACGCAGCCATTTGTCCATGTAGGTATTTGGACAGCCCTGGCACACAGAAAAACAATGTCACTTTGAATCTAAAGAAAACACCTCAATGTTAAAAAAAAAAAAGTCTTAAGCAGCTGTATGTGGTGATGCACATATATAGTCCAGGTTACTCAAGAGGCTGAGGCAGGAGGATTGCTTGAGCTCAGGGATTCAAGGCCAGTCTGGGTAACATAGTGAGACCCCATCTCAAAAAAAAAAAGCAAAAACCAAACTTAACCTTGAAAGAGAGAAGTGTAACTTACCTCATTTTCCACGACCTGAACCCCTTAATCCTCCAACATAGCTTTGAGGGGGAAAAAATCTGTGTCTTATTGATATTGAAACAATGACTCTGATGCAGAAATGCACACAGAGAGCAATTTCTGATCAGCTTTTGCTTTGCATATTTCATTCCCTTTGACAGCGATGACGAATAGAATAAAATTTTTGTCCACTAGAGGAAGCTCAGTAGCATGGATCAAGGCAATCAACTTGGAAAGCCCTAGTGGCTAAGCATGACTCGGGGACCTATTGAATTCTAGGACTCTCAAGAATCTTGGTTGCTTTCATTCGCTGAAAAAATACTGTAAAATCTCAAATGATGCAGTGAACGTTTTTATTTTGGTTGCAACTCCCGCTTGATGGTATCACATGGAAAATGAGTAGCAAAGGATGCATTGCTACCACCTGAAAGGAGACTGGCTAGCCTGGGCTCAGCACATGATAGGATGCAGAGTTGATTGTAAGACACTACTTTAATATCCTTGCTCTTATAAGCTAGTGCGTGACCTCTCTCCTAAGGGTGAGGAAATTCTGGAGGTCTGTACAGTATTTGCCATCTGGAGTTGACTGTGCAATTTGTCTAGAAATTTCCTCACTGCCCACTTGAAATTAATCAGAATGATGAACAAGGAGGATATGCCGGGGCAGGGAGGTCAGCTTCATTTGATAAGAATAGAATGCATGTTCTAGCTGGGAATGTGCTGACATTTATTATATTCAGAAAAATTCCCCACAAAGCTTCTCCCTCTGGAGGGGATTCCTGGGAAAGAAAAGGGCTCTCTGTGTGGCCATAAAAATGAGAACCCTCTCCAAGGCCTGGCCTTTGATGGCGTGCACAGTCATGATGATCCAGGGTTGGTGCAGGCTGCTCTCTTTCTTCCTGGAAGGGAAGCATTTCTCCATCCGTGCCTGCAGGGTTTCCTGTGTTTGTCCAAATCATGTTAGAAGCAGCACGCCTAGTTAGTAATCAAGTACCAGTTGGAGCTGTTTCCTACAAAACGTATGGTTTTAATTTCAAAGCTCTCCACTCCATTGTTCTTTCACACTGTGGAAGGCTAACTGCTTCTCCCACTTTGGCTGGGAAGCCAAGCACAGAGCTGGCGAAACTTCAAGCAGGCCAAGGCTAAATGGTTTTAGTTTTTGTTGTTGTTACTTGTTTTTGAAAGAGGTATAGACAAAAAAAAAAAAAGCAACAATGGGAATACTATTTGAAGTTGGTTTTTGGTGTTTTAGGGAAATAGGGACCTATCACTATAAAATATATTTCCTGGGTTGGGTGGGTATAGCTGAGGGGTAGTGTGTGTGCCTAGCATGTTCAAGGCCTTAGGTTTCATCCCCAGAACTGAAAGAAATAAAAATAAAAAATAAAATAAAATAAACCTTCTACATGGGAAAGAACTCCTCACTGTTTCAATTTAGCTCTGTGTATATGTGGGGGGTACTGAGGATTAAACCTAGGGGCATCCTATCTCTGAGCTACACCCCCAGCCCTTTTTTAGTTTTTGTTTGGAAACGGTCTTACTAGGTTGCTGAGAGTCTCACTAAGTTGCTGATGCTGGTTTTGAATCTGCAATCCTCCTGTCTCAGCCTCCCAAGTACTGGGATTATAGGCATGTGCCACCATGCCCAGCATCAACATAGCTCTTTAAATGGGAATATTTACATAGTATTAGAAATCTGTAAGGGCTCATAGACTCAAGGGGATGAGTGAATAAAATCTAACTCCTTGATTTAGTAAGATTTGTAGTTGTCTTCTGAAGTGATGCCTCTTGGTAATAGGGATTGCAGATGAGTCTAGGTTGTTGTACTTCTCTGTTTCTATGTCTTAGAACTGCCCTTCATAAATTCTACTTTTATATCTCTGAAGATAACTTCTGAATCTGTATGTGCAGAGGAAATGGCCTCAATTAGAACTGGGTTAAAATACCAGATTTGTCACTTAATTGCTGTTTGACCTTGCTTAAGTTACTTGAACCCTCTGACCTCTATCTTCTCCTCTAGTAAGGATTATTTTAAGATGAAATGAGACTATATATATTTATATATAAAAATCTTCCTACTTTTCAACATAAACAACATAGATTTTTAAAAAATTAAAATGACAATATCTATAAAATTCAAGTTTTGCATATAAATTTAATATAATTGGGGTTGTTTTGCTAAAATTAAATGCATCTATGATGTGAATTTGGCAAGAGTTACTTAAAGTTTGAGTTTAGCATGCCTATAGCATCAAATTCCATTGGGTAAATGTCCTAGGAATTCAATTAGGCCCCAAAGAAATCAACCCATTTGCCAGGCATAATGGGCTGCCAGGTGCTGTTTTTCCACTTCTTTCTGAGACTGTTGCTTGGACCAAAGAGAGGTCTTTTTTTTTTTTTTTTTTTTTTTGCAGTACTGGGGATTGAACCCAGGGACATTCTACCTCCGAGCTACACCCCCAGCCCTATTTTTTAATTCTTTATTTTGAAACAGGGTCTCACTAAATTGTGGAGGGCCTCACTAAGTATCTGAGGCTGGCCGCGAACCTGGCTCCTCCTGTCTCAGCCTCCCAAGTGCTGGGATTACAAGCGTGCACCACCACACCCGGCTAGAGAGAAGTCTTTTTTACCTAGCTCTCTAGAGCCAGGCAGGGCCAATGGTGACCCTCCAGGCCAAGCTCAGCCAGAGGAAACCTGTATTCTGATGCTTAGTTGTGAATAGTCCAATTAACACCCATGCTTGAGTGGGATTAGGGACCTACGTCCCCTAAAATCCACTGATATCCATTGAGAAATCTTCAACAGTGAAGTTATATTATATGTTAACTTTTGTAGGACGATTACTTTGGCAGTGGTCTGAGGATGGGTTAAAGTGGCTGAGAACGAAGAGGGGGAGCAATCAGGTCATACAAATACTTCAAACTTATGAACCTGGCATTTAAAACACACAGCGCTTCCATTACCCAGCAGCTTTATCCACTTCTTCTCACCCACACGAAGCTTCTGCTTCTGCCAATATGCCCTGCATGACGGCCCCTGAATGTACCTTGTGTTTCCCTGCCTATTCAGCCTTTACTCAGACCTTTCTCTTCACTTCTAATGTCTGTTCCCAGAACTTACCAAAAATCCTAACCACCCTTTAGGTTCCATCTTCTGCACCCAGGCTTCCTTCATTTCTTAAAATCATCTAATGTGAGTCATAAATTACCTTATGTAGACATACGTTCAATACTATGATTTGTCTCCTTCAGCAATTGGGATCAGATCTAAGCAGGGGTATGTGTCTTGCACAAGTTGGCATCTTACCTGGTTTTAACCTAGTATGGTCATTGTTCGAGGTCGGTACTGCATAATTAATTAGATGAAGAGATGAGAAGAAACCACCGCTGAGTCACCTAGTAGGCACCTGTACAAATCTGTAAGGAAATTGTTTAGTAGCGGCTTAAAATGTATTCAAAATGGATGTTTTATATTGAGTTTGTAAGGGAGAAGCAGGAGTTCCATTAAGATATAGAAGCTTGTCAGAGATCTCCAAATGAAACTTATTTAATGAGTTATTTTTCAAAAGAACATGCCCAATAATGAAAGCCACAGAAAGTGGGAGTAATGTAGAAATATGCTTTCAAGAATAACATTTTACTAAGTTATAAGGAAAGCAAAAATAGAAGTGAACAGTGAAAAGCCTGAAATAATCTCTTCTCCATATGTTTTATTTTATGTTTGTTTTGTTTCTGACCACGACAAAAGCAAAGTTGAGGATAAAATACAGCACTTTTTGTTGGTAAGAACAGGGCGCTGTTTAGCAGCAATACACTGAAACTGTAAAAAGCAGTAAGTAAAAAGTACTTTATGAATCTGGGGCCTTTGATCAAGGTTGGAATAATACTTTAAACAGTGAGTTTTAAAACGTTAAAAAGAGGCCAAGTTGTGACTAATAGGACTGTTTTAAGACATTCAATTTTCTCTTAATTTTCATCCTAGCTTATTCCAAATTTTCAAAGTAGTGGAAAACGGTAATCAGGACTTAGTTACCTCTTAACTGTTATTCTTTTGATAATTTTTAAAGAAAAAGCAGTAGTGAGTAAATCATGATTAAAATGCTAACACCACCGTATTATCATTGGGGACATGTCTAACCACTGTCCATCATTTTTGTTTTCTTTACTCCAGTGAGTTGTCCTGCAAAAATAACACATCTAATAAATACCTGGTGAATGAATGAATCAATGAATAAAGAATGAAGAAATAATACACTTTGGGGGGTGGTGCTGGGGATTGAACCCAGGGCCATTCTACTTCTGAGCTATATCCCCAGCCCTTTTCCTATTTTTTTTATTTTGAAACGGTCTCACTAAGTTGCTGAGGCTCTCGCTAAGTTGCTGAGCTGGCCTTGGACCTGTGATTCTCTTGTCTCAACCTTCCAAGTACTGGGATTACAGGCCTGTGCCACCACGCCCTGCTGGAATGATACTCTTCAAAGTAGTCATCTAGTGACAGCTCTTTGAAGAGTGGGCAGTGAATGTCTCAAAGGAACTAAATCTTCACAGGCCCATGCTTGGGAATTCATTTTTGAAGAGACAGAAAATGTCATAACATCTTAGATGATCTTAAATCTCTTAGTTTTAGATCCCTGGTGCTAGGTGTATCCCCTACTGCAATCTCTACCTCCCTTACTTCTACCTTCTTGAACTTGGCTGTGTACCTGATTTTGGTTGGGACCAAAGCATTTATGGTCCCAGCTATGATCCACAGATACAATTTACCTATCATTTGTCAATAAGTTAAAATACTAGATTGGTCAGGGGGGATGTAATTTTTGTAAGTCCAAATCTTATTCTGTTCATATTATTTATTCACTGGGCGATTTTCCCCTCTGCTATAAAAGTTAAGCTTACAGGTCTTTAATTTTCATACTGAACCCTTTTCCCTTTTATTACACAACCATTTTAGGTTGGCTCTTTTCCTAGTGTCCTGGCACTTTCTCAGTCCTCCATGAAATGTTAAAGAATAACAGATGTAACTCTATAAAACCACCAACAATTCAGCAAGTATTCTGGGAAGTAAGTTGTACTCTGTACACGTTTGAATACAGCTTCCTTATAAACATTGTCAGTCTCTTTCTTTCTGGGGCTCTGGGTCCTTACCTCTAGTTCATAGTCTGGTAATATTGTGTACTAAGTCAACCGGACTATAACTGGCTGCTCATGACAGAAATGCAACTCCAAATTGCTTAAGGAAAGAGAAATGGAATTCATTCACTGGTTAACTGGGAGTCCAAATGACACACATGGCTTTAGATATGACTAGATCTGTATGTTATCCTTACTCAATAGCATCCTCCATAGACAAGGGAAGAGGTCGCTGAATGCTCCAGGCTTACATGGTCTTTCCCTCCCACAATTCCAAAGAGAGAGGGTCAGAGAGATCGAGTGCCCCGTGGGCTATCCCATGAGTATGAGGGTCCCATGAGGGTCCCACCATGAGTATGAGGAACAAAGTGTTGCTGGGTTGGGACGGCCTTGTTCTTGACAACAAAGCCCAAAGTGAAGTGGGAATCTGGCAGCCATTCTAGAGAGCACTAGTCTCCCATCCCCAATATATAAAATCCACTTTGAGACTCTGAATTAGCCATAATTTGAATCTAAGAACAACATATATCCAGGAACAAGGTAGGCCCTTCAGTTTTCTAAAGACCAAAGCCTGGGGGTGAGAAACCAGGTGTTTCAGCTGTGCTGTTGAATAGACTCAATCAGGTGAGTCAATAGACATGAAACAATAGCCCTCTCTGAGCCAGAGTTGACACAATACACTACACAGCAAAGGCGAAAGACTCCAGACAGGACTCTCTAGGACTTTTCCCTGGGTTGGCCTTGGCTCATGAAGGTGTTCTCAGTGTGACCTGACCTTGAGTTCTGCGCAGGCCTGGTTTACAAGAGGTAATTCCCTTCCACCAGTTAGCATTTACCCCACTGGATATCTCCAAGGAGAGAGCAGCACTGTTGAAAGCTGGTGTTTAAGGAATTAAGTAGGGCATGACTGAGGCCAACTCAAACAGATCTGGTGCTCTGTCAGTACTGCTGGGAAGACAACGGAGTCAGTGTAGTTCTTACTACTTGGCACTTCGCCTGAAGCGACAGACTCCCTATCTGCAGATTCTGCCCTTTGCAGAAAGATCGCAGACTGGATGATCTAATCATTTCCCCACCTTTGTCAGCCTCTGAATTGTAACCCATTGTTACACTTAGTAAGCAGCATCCAGTGGAATTTTCTGCAAATGGTATAGGAAGTCAGAAGTATAAACACAGGGAACACAGCCTGCCCCTATGATGTCAGTTTCTGTTTTCGTTTAAATATTTTTGGTGGATATCCCAGTGAAGCCAGACACCTTGTTTACAATGGGGCAGTGCTGCAGAGTGTGGGCAAGAGGACAATACTCTTACAGTGCAAGTCACCACCGTTTGCTCAGTTAAGTCCAAGTCTCATGTTACAGCTGATTAACTGGCTGAGTCTGACAGGGCCTGATGAGACAAGCTTCTCTCCACCCCTAAAGAATCTGCAGACTGAATGCCATCTACAAGGGAGCCTGGACAGACAGCTCTTTAGTCCATTACCATGGATCTTAGTGTCCCTGGTTTCTGTTCATCTCTCTTTTATATACATAGAAGTACTTGGTAAAAATGACTGCTGCCTGTGTGATTTCCTTGTGGATTTTTCTATCCCTTGAGGCAGTGAGGACTTGAGAGAATGGGGCCATGGCTTGATATTTGAAGTTAAACTGGAGCATCGGAGAAAGTTTTATGGGAAAACCAGCCAACAAACAAGCAGTGGTGACTCTAGAATCTCCATAAAGAAAGGACGTAAACGAGGCGTGGTGGTGCACACTTGTAATCCCAGTACTTTGGGAGGCGGAGACCGGAGGCTCCAGGTTCGCGGCCAGCCTCAGCTCACGCACGTGTGCGCTCTCTCTCTCTCTCCTTGTCTCTCTCTCTCTCTACTTAGTGAGGCCCTCCGCAACTTTGTGAGACCCGGTTTCAAAATAAAGTATAAAAAAATAGGGCCAGGGGCGTAGCGCAGAGGTAGAACGCCCCTGCGTTCAATCCCCGGTACCGCAAAAAAAAAAAAAAAAAAAAAAAAAAAAAAAAAAAAAAAGACAA
>PVJS01021587.1:0-18902 GCA_004027185.1 Glis glis
TTTGAAGTTATTGTGAATGGAATTGTTTTCTGGATTTCTTTCTCAGTGGATTCATGGTTGGCATATATGAAAGCTACTGATTTTTTTAGGTTGATCTTGTATCCAGCTACTTTGCTGAATTTGTTAATCAGCTCTAGTAGATTTTTGGTTGAGTTCTCTGGGTCTTCTAGATATAGGATCATGTCATCTGCAAATAAAGATAATTTTAATTCTTCTTTTCCTATTTGAATTCCTTTGATATCCTTCTCTTGTCTTATTGCTCTGGCAAGAGTTTTGAGGACTATATTGAAAAAGAGTGGTGATAGTGGGCATCCTTGTCTTGTTCCTGTTTTTAAGGGGAATTCTGGCAATTTCCCCCCATTCAATATGATGTTGGCTTAGGAATCAAGTCGAGATGGATTAAAGACCTGGAAGTTAGACCAGAGTCTGTGAAATTATTAGAAGAAGGCATCAACATTCCAACATATAGGCACAGGTAGAAACTTCCTCAACAAGACCTCCTAAGCATAGGAAATTAAAACAAGAATTAATAAATGGGATAGCATTAAACTACAAAGCTTCTGCTCATCAAAGGAAACCATCAAGAGCCTAAAGAGAAAGCCTACAGAATGGGAGAAGATAATTGCAAGCTATCCCTCTGACAGAGGTCTAATATCTAGGACATACAAAGAATTTAAAAGGCTTTACACTAAGAAAACAAATAATCCGATCAAGAAGTGGGCAACTGAAATGAATAGACACTTCACAAAAGAAGAGATACAAATGGGCAATAGATACATGAAAAAATGTTCAACATCATTAGCAATCAGGGAGATGCAAATCAAAACTACGCTAAGATTTCATCTAACCCCAATTAGAATGGCAAGCATTAAGAAGTCTAACAACAACAAATGTTGGTGAGGATGTGGGGAAATCGGGACTCTTCTACACTGTTGGTAGGATTACAAACTAGTTCAACCACTATGGAGATCAGTGTGGAGATTCCTCAGAAAACTGGGAATGAACCCTTCATATGATCCGGCTATACCACTACTGGCTATCATACCAAAGGGGTTGAAACCAGAAAACTACAGTAATATATGCATACCCATGTTCATAGCAGCACAATTCACAGTGGCCAAATTATGGAACCAACCTAGGTGCCCATCAACAGATGAGTGGATTACAAAATTGTGGGAAATACACACAAGGGAATTCTACTCAGCAATAAAAAAGAACAAAATAGCATCATTTGCAAGAAAGTGGAAGGATCTGGAGAACATTCTGTTAAGTGAGATCAGTCAATCACAAAAAAAGAAGGGACATGTGTTTTCATTAGTACGTGCAACCTAAGGAGTAGTAGGGACACACAAGGGACCCTGGTTGATAATGGAGAACCCCCAGCGGGGCAAGGGAAGTGGTACAAGGGAAGGGGAAGGGCAAGAAAGAAGCAAATCAGTGGAATTACTATCATAAACAATATGTACATGTGAAAATATACCAACATCATTCTTGGTACTTCATATGGGTGGGGGGAGGTGCGGGGGGGGTCACTAAGAGCTGTGTGCATGTATATTAACATCAAAAAGAAGAATCTAAGGGTTCCAAGGATATGCCAATCTTACACAATGATAGGTCATTTCTAGAACTCAGTGTTCTCAGTGAGAAAGGTGTTGAGCCAGCTGTGGCAGTCTGTGTCATGCTTTGCCCTAAGGACCAATTATATGACTTTGTTTCCTCTCTAAAATGGCCCTGTTAAATCTCTGCAATAGAAAACCAGTGACTCTGATGTCTAACATTGAGGCTAGGAGGCAGCCACACACGTAACAAGGTGCTTAACAAAGAACTCTTCATACTGAAAATAATAATGACAGAAACAGAGGCAACCAGGACTCCCACCATGAGACCAGCACTGGAAGAGCACACATCCCTGCTCTACTTTTCTTTTTAAAAGTAGATATATTTGAAACATTTTAAAGAAAACATTTTACCCAAGTTTAGCAATGAAACTCACATTTTGGAATCTGAGACCAAAATAACAGGCATGCCCCAGGTCTATACCACAACCCCTCACTTCCTTGTTACAATTTGACCATTAGGAAATGGCTCAAGGCACTTTTCATTAAATTGTGTCTACTGCTGGGCCTAGACAAGTAAGAGCCTATTCTAGAAGTTGCTCTAGGCTCTAGACTATTCCAGAGTTACTTTTTTCCTTGCTCCTAGCTCCTACTAGGTGAGAGAAGGCAAATGCATTTTGATTTTTAATAGGAACTCTTTATATTTACATTAGTATAACATTAAAATATTGTGTATTCCCTTTAACTGCCAGCCCAATGTCTTTGTAATACCTTCCATTTGTTAAATGCTACTTGTAATGTGTGTGTGTGTGTGTGTGTGTGTGAAAGAGAGAGAGAGAGAGAGGAGAGAGAGATCTTAAATGATATAACCAATAAAGTAGCCTATTTCTATATTATCCACATTTTAGAAAAGTTAGATAACTTATTCAACATGAAAGATCTAATTACTGGAAGAGCCAGGCTTAAATCTAGATCAGTATGACTCCAAAATTCAGGTTTTTCTCATTTTATCTAGCCTCAACTTACTTTTTCCAATTATCTTTCTTTTCCACTATTAATAATAGACTTGATTTTTAGAGCAGTTTTAGGTTGACAGAAAAATTGAGCAGGAAGTACAGAGAGCTTCCATATACTCCCTCATGCCCCCTCCCTTCAACTTCCCATATTATTAACATCTCGTACTGGGGTGGTCCATTTGTTATGATTAATGAACTTACATTGATACATTATCAACAAAAGAGCATAGTTTACATTAAGATTCATCCTTTGTGTTATATGGTTCTATGGATTTTGTCAAATGCATACCAACACGTATGCCCCATTACAGTATCACACAGAATAGTTTCACTGCCCTAAAAATGCCATGCTCTTCCTAGTCATCCCTGTCCTCTTCCCCCATCCCTAGCAACCATTGCTCCTCTTGCTGTTTCCATAGTATTGCTTTTTCCTGAATGTTATATAGTTGAATTATACAGTATGTAGCCTTTTCAAATTGGCCTTTTCCACTTAGCATCATGTATTTTAGATACCTTCATATCTTTCCATGGTTTCAAAGCCCATTTCTTTTATTTACCAAACATTATTCCATTGTATGATGTACGATGGATTGATGAAGGTTTGTTTATCCATTTACCTATGGAAGAGTACCTTGGTTGCTTCTAGGATTTGGCAATTATGCTGCAAAGATTTGTGCGGATATTTTCGTGTGGACATACATTTTAAACTCATTTGGGAAACTACCAAAAAAACCCCCACAAATGTGAGATCATATGGTAAGCCCATGTTTAGCTTTGAAAGAAATTGCTAGAAGGTCTTCCAAAGGGGCTGCATCAGTTTGCATACCCAGCAATGAATGAGCTCTTGTTGCTCTACATCTCTGCCAACATGTGCTGTCAGCATTTTGGATTTTAGCCATTCTAAGAGATTTGTAATAGAATCTCATTGATTTAATTTGCAATTTCTGATGATATATGATATTGAGCATCTTTTCATATATTTGTTTGCTGTCTGTTTCTCCTTTGATGAGGTATCTATTCAGATCTTTTGCCTACTTTTTAATTGAGTTGTTTTCTTTCTCATTGTTCTTATTGTATATTATATATATAACATAGATTATAACAATAATATGTAGTATATACTAATGTATATAACAAGCCAGGCATGGTGGTGCATACTTATAATCCCAGGACTTGGGAGGCTGAGACAGGGGGATCACAGGTTCACAGCCAGCCTCAGCTACTTAGTGAGGGCCTCTGCAACTTAGTGAGACCCTGTTTCAAAATAAAGAATAAAAAATAGGGCTGGAGGTATAGCTCAGAGGTAGAATGCCCCTGGGTTCAATCCCCAGTACCGCAAAAAATGTATATAACACTATACTATATATTATATTATTGTAATATATTATTTTTATTTCACATTGTTGAGTTCTAAGAATTCTTTGCATATGTTACTTTTCCAATTAAATATGTCGGACTCCTCCTAGCATGGAGCCACCTGGACCACTCTGTTTTCTGACTTCACTCAGGGGCACTTGCTGTGGCTCACAACTCTGCCATCCGGAAAACCCACCTCTAGACCCACCTGTCAGGATAGCACCAGGGTCAATACCATCTCCTCCAGGAAGCCTTCTTTAATTCCTTCCAAGGACCCAGCTTCTCCCTTGTCTGTGATTTCAGCATTAATTTGGATCTCCCATATTATTTTTCCCACCCTGCCTCATTTATGGTTACATGGATTGATCAGGGACCAAATTAGTTCACCTAATAGTCATCATTATATTCTTTAAAACACTTATCCTAGTATCTTAAACCTAGTAGATACACAGGATGTCTCATGACTCACACTGAGAAAGAGACACTAGACTAACACCAGGAGCAAGGTGAAAATTTGGAGAGAGGATGGGACACAGTGACTCAGTGTGACTTTCAGACCACTCAGATTTTCAGTTTCTGGCTCTCAGTAAATGTTCTCACTGGATTCTTGCCTCTTAATATTAATAATATTAAAATATATAGCATATGTATGATTTGACATGGTATGTTAGTATTATAGTATATTTATACTAACACATATTTATATTAACTTATTAATTTTAGTGTATATATAGTGTTAATATATTTGCTGTATTAATTATATACTATGAGTAGTCATATATTAATAAGACAGAATTAAATTACATGATAATATTTTAGCAATTAGGTTACTTGGCAAACTCCATCATTAACTAATCTATATAGACATAAAAGTCAAATGCAAATTCATATTTCACCTTCAAGTGGTCTTTCATAGTACTGCATCTGCCAGGATAGGACTGTCTTGACAAACTTTAGTCATTAGTAGAGATCAAATTATGCATTTTGTCTGATGTGACTTCTTTTTTTTTGCGGTACTGGGGATTGAACCCAGGGGCATTCTAGCTTTGAGCTACACCCCAGCCCTATTTTTTATTCTTTATTTTGAAACAGGGTCTCACTAAGTTATGGAGGGCCTCGCTACGTAGCTGAGGCTGGCCAAAAACCTGGGATCCTCCTGTCTCAGCCCCCCAGGTACTAGGATTACAAGCATGTGCCACCACACCCAGCATGTGACTTCTTAAAAAAAACTTTTTCTTTTTTAAAAATAAAAAATCAAATAACTTAGAAGGTTTGTGGCAAAAAAAAGAAAAAAAGTTTTTTGTTCTAGTCCTCCTCACACCACCTGACTCTGAGAAGGAAATACTTTTAACCACCTTTGTTTTCTATTCTTCTCGTGGTTACATCTTCATCTCTAAACAATTTGTGTTGGTGTTTGCTTCTGAATTGTTTAAACTTTAAAAATTGTCTATTAGTTTCCTGCTATCATGTACATGTACAAAGAATAAGTATAATATTCACTTGGGATGAAAAAATGTTTTCTGTTTTTCTAACCAGCATTATTCACCTCTCTAGACTCTTGCTTATTCAACTAAAGGAGAGAGAGAGAGAGAGAGAGAGAGAGAGAGATTTTAAACCTTATTACTGCAAGAAAACTACCTAATTTAGTGTATAGTTATATAAATTGCAGGCAAACTCAAGTCTCCTTTTAGGAAAACTTCTTTAGGTGTTTTTGATGTTCTTGTATAACTGCAGTTCTTGGAATGTGCTGTTGAAAATGGTGAAATATCTGTGGTTTTCTAAAAGTAATCATTATTTTCATCATAGTTAAAAAAGTTCAGTGTGATAATTTAACACTCTTATTTTCTTACAACATTCTATTTTGTAGACATAACAAAGCAATGAAAGAAATATGATGATTGTAAAATGACCCCTGGAAAAGGAAAAATACCAATGGAAATGTACTAATCTAGCTGATTACAAATATACCAGAAGAATCTCCTGTCTGCCAGTTTGCTGACTGCTCTCCTTGTTCCCTACAGGATGGATGACATACTGATTGGGGCACCTCTCTTTATGGAACGCGAACTTGAGAGTAATCCTAGAGAAGTAGGGCAAGTCTACCTGTATTTGCAAGTGAGTGCCCTCCTCTTCCAAGACCCACAGGTACTCACGGGCACTGAGACTTTCGGAAGATTTGGTAGTGCCGTGGCACACCTAGGGGACCTGAACCAAGATGGATACAATGGTAATTTAACCCAATGTGTGGAAATCATGCATGTCATAATTTCGTGTTCCTGCTTCAGGGAGGAAACAGTGCACATTATGAAGTATTCACAATGGTGGGTGGGGGTACAGTTACTATTATTGGCTTTCAATAAACTATGAAAAATCTCAAGGCAACTTTAGGTTTATATGTTTTGCCCAATGTAGACATCACATGGAAATTTTCTCATGTTCAATTTAGGATGTCCAACAACAGCTCTCAATGATGACTTGAAGAGAACTAGAGAATCTTCTATATATAAAGAGTCAAAATGAATAAATAAATGTATGTTGATATATTAGGAAGTATATTGCCTCCTGATTAGCCTACGTGGGTTACATATAGCTACACTGCATTGTTATAGTCAAAAGTCATGGATGCCTTTAAGTACCCTCTTCTCAGAAAAATACGCATGTTCAAACAAATTGTACAAACATTTTCAGGACCTTTGAGTTAAGAACCAAGGTATAGTGAGTTTCTTGATCAAAGTCAAGGATGTAACAGGAATTTGCTGGGCCAGAGTAGCCCAGGAAGTATTCTTATCAGATTAGAAATCATTGGTATGTCTGGCAAGTGTTTCTGTACTTGTAATTTCTTTGAATGCTATGTACAAAATTATCAGTCCCAATCTGAATGACACGTACAGGAAAGTGGAGGGAGTGGGGTGGGGTTCAGAAGGAAACACACCAAGTGCTGTGTGCATGTCTGTCCCTATTGCTCTATACCTCATTAGGATGTATAATTACAATGCACCAATAGAAGTATATTTAAGAAAAAAAAGTATTCCCGTCCACCAACCACAGGATAATATCTTTATTTTCTACAGCATTATGAGTTTTTAGATTATGTATCTTAACCTGTTAAATGAAAGTGGATTTATAATCCTCATTAACAAAATGAAAACCGAGTCCCAATTTATTCAGTCTTATCCTCTCTTACCTAAGCACAAAGATAAATGAAGGAACAACAGATGAGAACACCCACCACGATCCACTGGGGCGAACGCCTAGGTTATTGGGTTTGGGGAATTCTTTTTCAAATACATCCATGAATTTATGCTTATTGTCTAGGACAAACCTAGCAAACAAAATGTGTGGGAAGTCAGCTGTACATCTGAGTGATGGTCCTCTCTAGGTTTCCAGCCATCCTCAACTATCAAATAGGTCTTGCCTAACTCACAGGACTAGGTAACCATTAAATGACATAATCTTTGTGAAGGAGGTCTTTTGTTTTTGTTTTGTTTTTGGTGGTACTGGGGATTGAAGCCAGGGACATTCTAACTCCAAGCCACACCCCCCACTATTTTATTTTTAAAACAGTGTCTCACTAAGTTGCTAAGGGCCTTGCTAAGTTGCTGAGGCTGGCCTTGAACCTGCGATCCTTCTGTCTCAGCTTCCAAGTACTAGGATTATAGGCATGTGCCATCATGCTGGGCTTCTTGCTGTTTTTTGAAAGAAGCAACTCCTGAGCACCCACAAAGATACCTCTCCTGGTCCACCCAGTCCTGTGACCTGTGACCTGGTTCTCCCCCTTACCTACTAAGTTCCCTTGTCGGTTATCCTCAAACAAGCCAAGCTCTTTCCACACTGGGGAAAGGGCACGTGGTTGCTTTTGTTTGGACTGTTGTCACATGGTTGGTTTCTTCTTGTTCATAGATTTTAGTTTCTCTGCCGGGCACAGTGACACCTTGTCTGACCACCTAATCTGAAACAACAATCCCATCATTCTCCAATATTGATATTTTTAAGATTCTCTACATGGCATTAACTGCCTTTGATAAGTCTCCTTCCAAATTGTCTATTACCTAATTCCATCCATTTTGCTGCAAATGACATAATTTTGTTCTTCTTTATGGCTGAGTAAAATTCCATTGTGTGTATATACCACACTTTAATAATCCATTCATCTGTTGAAGGACATCTAGGCTGGTTCCATAATTTAGCTATTGTAAATTGTGCTGCTATGAACATGGATGTGCATGTGTTTTTATAGTATTCTGGCTTCAATTTCTTTGGAAAGATACCCAGGAGTGGTATAGCTGGGTCATATGATGGTTCTATTCCCAAGCTAGAGAGAATTGGGGAAACAAAAGGGACTTCAGATAAATGAGGAGAGATGGTAACAGTGGAAAGAGATTTGAGGGGGGGTCGGGAGGAGAAAAAGGAGACTTGATGAAGGAAACAGTTCAAATAATGCTATGTTTATATATGAAGTTACCAATACCAGCCTCAATAAAATGTCCGGGGACGGGTGGGGAGGGGTTGGATCCAAAGGGAAACATACATACTGTGTGCGTGTAAGTCTCTATCACTCTGAACATCGTTATGATGTGTAATTATAATGCGCCAATAAAAGGATATTAATAATTATCCATTTGCTGGACATGGGGGTGCACATCTGTAATCCTAGTACTTGAGAGACTGAGGCAGGACGATTGCAGGTTTGAAGCCAGCCTCAGCAACTTAGCAAGGTTCTCAGAACTTGGTGAGACCCTGTTTCCAAATGAAAAGTAAAATAGGGCTGGGAGTGTAACCCAGAGGTAAAGGCCCCTGGGTTCAATCCCTAGTAACACACACACACACACACACGCACACGCACACACACACACCACTACCTATGCTAGAGCATAAATTTTCTAAATGCAGAGGCTTTGAGTGTCTGACTCATTGTTGTACCTACTACATCTAGCACATAGTAAATACTCAGTAAATACTGTCAGATGGATAAAAGACCGCAAATAATTCCTTGTTGTTGCAATACTACAGAATCCTCATGGAAAACATAATAGACCCTCAGGCTTGTGCTATTGCACTCCAGTTGTACTTATCTCTAAAACTTATCTTTGCACTATTTCTAAAACATCCCTGTTTATTTTGGAATATCTTTCTACTCCTCTGTTTGCAGACATTGCCATTGGTGTGCCATTCGCAGGCAAAGACCAAAGAGGCCAAGTGCTCATTTACAATGGGAACAGCGATGGCTTAAACACCAAGCCTTCCCAGACTCTGCAAGGAGCGTGGACTTCCCAGACCATCCCTTCTGGATTTGGCTTTTCTTTAAGAGGAGATTCAGACATAGACAAGAATGATTACCCAGGTAAGGTTTCCTTTCTTTTCCCACGTGAGAGTCCGCTTCCTGGCAAGAGTCCATTGGCTGGAAAATGCTTCATGCATAAGCAGTTCTCTCATAAAGACAAAGGTCACGCTTAAACATGGCACAGGTTTTTTGTATGATTCCAGAGTGACTCACGAGCCTTTGAAGGAAGACAAGCAAACACTCCCTTTCCGGTGAAGAGACAATGTTAAAAAGGCAAGATGGCTTAACAAGCCGCATTGGACATAAAACTTGTCAACCTTGCGACCCATGTTTTTATTGGAGACCCCGCAGTTACTTGGTATCCATTGACAATGACAGCGTGCATAGGACACCTTCCTAGAGCGATTTATTTTAATGCGGTGATTCCCTTTTATGCTCAGAGTTCCTATTAATCAATGTACGGCCCTCTACATTTTCTGTCATAAGGCGCATGTTTTTAGAGCACACATATTTCCCAGCCATATTTTGGAGCTTTCCAAAGATAGATGGAATATTTTAAGGAGAAAGAAATAAGTGGTTCATGATAGGACTCATAAACTCTTCCTGATTACCTAATTCATTTTGAGGGGGCGTGGAAATCCATAAAGGACGGACAGATAATTCACAGTTTGTACATGCTATATGAGAATACGGATTTGTCTTAAAGGATTATTTCAGTAATCAGAGTTTTTAGCAGAGAACATTAGACTTGTTGATTTTATTGTTCACTCTTTACTTTATGTGGGTTATTTTAAGATGTTTTCAATAAATACTGAGAAATCATTAATAGTTAACTGACAGCTTCAAGTATTTATTAAAACCTTGTCTCCTTCCACCAGCCCCTCCCCTAAACGGGGTTTTTCCATATGTAGAATTTTCTCCGGTCTGGGGCAGCAATCCAATAAGCTGACTGCCTAAATATACATCATTCATTTCAATCCGTTGGCTTTCTCCTCTCCTCTGGGATTAGGCAAAAAGGTTAACACAACATATTCTTATAAATTTGCCAGGAACCTTCCACAACACTAACATAGACTAGTTATAGTGGCCTCAAAAAGGATTTGGTATTTATATTGTATACTAGCACTCTCTACCTGTGGCGACTTCAAGAGCATTTAGTTAAATTTATTTACTTGAGTCATATTATACTAGTGTAGTCAATGATTTTTTGGGGGGAGGGTCTCCTGCATAACATATCCTAATTTTAAATAATTCAAGCCGAGTGTGGTGGCTCACACTTGTAATCCCAGTACTTGGGAGGCTGAGACCAGAGGATCCCGGTTCACGGCCAGCCTCAGCTACTTAGTGAGGCCCTCTGCAACTTAGTGAGATTCTGTTTCAAAATAAA
Organism: Glis glis; assembly: GCA_004027185.1. Classification (NCBI taxonomy): domain Eukaryota; kingdom Metazoa; phylum Chordata; class Mammalia; order Rodentia; family Gliridae; genus Glis; species Glis glis. The sequence continues at coordinate 10,597 of PVJS01021587.1, forward strand.
AATTTAAAAAAAATAGGGCTGGGGTGTAGCCCGGAGGTAGAATGCCCCTGGGTTCAATCCCCAGTACTGCAAAAAATAAAATAAAATAAAAAATCTAGATCCCTATGTTATTCCTACCCAAAGTATGTCAGGGTGGTTGATGAAATTCCATTCCTGGGTTGCGATTTAGGTAAACACTTAATTAAGGAAGTTCTTGCTATCCATTACGCCTGTCCTGTCGTAGGCTTCCTTTCCCACCCTCAGTACCAGGGACCTTGACAGACAAGATGGCAGCTCCTTCCACTAGGGAGAGGAAGTGAAGGGTGTGTCCATCCATTAGCCAGCCCATCGCTTCCCACAGAGGCTAAACAAGGACCACACGAGGGCAACTTGAAACAACTTTTCTCTCAAGGAATATTTTTTTCAGGGAGAGAAAAAGCACAAAAAGGAATAGGACAGGGATGAGTCCTACTAAGTCACTACATGTGAGCAACTGCCCACCTATGAATTGTGTCTCTGTACAAGTTCCCAAGGCGCCGCCATCGCTTCTGGTCTTCACACCACACCTTATGATGAGTCTGAGGGTAAAGAACTTTACAGCAGTGGTGCTCAAACTTAGCGGGCTTGCCAGTTACCGCCGAGCCTGCTGCTGTAGGCTGAAAGCCTGCCACCCCTGCAAATACTTTGATTTACCAACTCTGGGATGGGGCTCAGGGATTTCAGTTCTTATCAGCACCCTACTTTGAAACACTACTCCAGGGTCTTTGTGGCTCTGCCCCCATACCCACAGAAGTCAGATGCACACTTTCCTCTTTTGGCAAGAGCCTATTATCTGAGCTCTGGCATTCACGTATTTTTTTATTATTCATTCCTTTAGTTATTTATTTATTCATTTATTTGTACTGGGGATTGAACTCAGGGGTATTTAACATCCTAACCACATCCTCAGTCCTTTTCGTTTTTTTCCTTTTGAAACGGGGTCTCATTAAGTTGCTAAGACTAGCTTCAAACCTGCGATCCTCCTGTCTCAGCCTCCCACACACTGGGATTATAGGCATGTGCCACCACACCCGCTTCATTTCCTCTGTACCAACCAGCAGCTCTGCTCTCTGGTGCCTCTGTGTGGGCTGCCACTGTGATGGTTAGTTAGGCACAGCACGCCATGGTCTCAAGACCCCATGAAAAATAGTTGATTTTTCATGTACTGCTCTACATTTCCTAGAAGTTACCTGTGTATTAAAATGATGCTTTACTGAATTTCACTTAAAATATATTGTCGTATTTGTTAGAAAATAATCCACCTTAACCTTAACAGGTCATAAAGGACTATCTGAAGAAAAGCCAAGGACAGGGATTCTGGGAAGGACTGACGTGGACCTGTTGTCAGAACTTCTGTCTCTCTCTTTCTCTCTCTCTCTGTCTCTATCTCCAGACCAGTTTTATCTGAGCATGTGGTAGACGGTTTCTGCTCCATAGCTCCAGGGTTCACATGTTGCAGTTGTACCCACTGAAAAAGACGGCCTAGGCTGGGCGTGGTGGCGCACACCTATAATCCAAGTACTCTGGCGGCTGAGATAGGAAGATCTCAGGTTAGAAGACAGCCTCAGCAACATAGTGAGACTCTCAACAACCTAGCGAGACCCTGTTTTAAAACAAAAAACGAAAAGGTATAGCTCAGAGTAGAACGCCCGTGGGCTCAACTTCTGCCCCCTCTCCCTAACACATACACACACACACACACACACACACACACACACACACACACACAAAGAAACTGTTCACAATTCATCTTAGTCCTAAGTCCTGGGAGAGGGAATTGGATAGGCTTTAAGGCAAAGGGTGATATTCTCAAAAAACAAAACAAAACAAACAAACAAAAACAAACGAATTTAAAAAATAGGAGCAGGAGTTAACTTATGGATTATGCAGCTGTTCCAATAAAATAAAACTAAGCAAAAATGGCCCTAGGAAATAAGAATCATATTAAAAAATAAGGAAAAGAATGTAAAGGGAAAATATTATATTTTCAAAACATGAAATAGTAAAAATGATTTCAAAGTTGCTGTGCATTAGTTTATGCTTGTTCTCTTAGTTCCAAGGTCAAAAAGAAAACTAAGTAAGACACTTCTTTATTGAGTTAAGCTAAGGACCAGACATTGTTCTGGGGGCTTGGGCTATGGTGATGAACCTGTGGACAGAGATTATATTCTAGGTGAGAAAGGCACACAGTTCAGCAAATAATTACAGCAAAGGGCAGGCATTGCTATAATAGGTGAATTCGAACTTTCTATGGGGGCTTATGGGATGGACACCCATCCTCATGGATAGAGGGTCTCTATGTGGACTTCATATAAAGGCCAGGGAGTAGGTAGCCATGGAGTGGAGGCAGGCAGAGGGAAGAGCAAGCGTGAAATCCCAGAAAAAACAAGAACACGGGGCTTCCTGCAACAGCAGAGAGACATTCTGAATCCCTGGTATAAACAGAGTAGGAGGCTGCAGAGGGGAGCTGGAGGCAGACGGGGAAGCCATTTTTAGTTTGGACTCTGTGATGAGGCGGTGAGAAGGCACTTTTTCACTCTGACTTTGGTGTGGAGAACGGATCACAGGGAGCTCTACCGGTGTAGTTCAATTAAAGATGGCAGTGACCTGGATCCTCAGAGTATCAGTGCAGATGTGGGGAAGTGGATGGAGGAGGAGCCCCTTGGGAGGTGGAATCGACAGGATTTGACAGTTGTGTGTGGGAGAGGGAAGAAGAGGGAGGATTTTTGAATGACTTCCAATTTTTCTGGCTTTGATGACTAGCTGGATGGTGGTGCCACTCTTCAAAACAGAAAATACTGAGAAGGATAAATCTGGGGGAAAATCATGATTTTTAAACATTGTGGATCTAGGATAACTTTGCCCTTCCAGGAGCAATGCAATGTAGCATGGATGGGTGGGATACCCCAAGAAATGGGAGGCACAGCCAGGGCTCCAGGTGCTGAGTGAGGAGGTGTTAAGGTAATAGCTATGCTTGATGCCAATTTAAGGGATGATTCTGATGCAGTAAGATGTCCCACCAGTGAATTATCCTTGGAGCCCTCACGCAAGGCTTTGTGCAGTGTCTGCACATGCTCTGCATATATTTCTCAGTTCCACTGAATTATATGTTCTAAACATAAAAGATAGTCTTCATCCCAAACTGACAGATAATTCTTTTTGTACCTTTGTCTATTTTCTTGGCTTTTTCCAGGAAATCCATAGAATGTAAGAATTTGCAAATTCACAGAATACTTAAGTCTTGAAAATGCAAGTCTTTGGGGGAAACAGAATAATCTCATACTTGAAAAAATTCAACATGTTGCTGAATATTATGCTTGTGGATTTAAAAAATATTTTATGAGGAAAATATTGTTGGCCTTTAGAAATTGTGTACTCATTTGGTCTTAATTAAATGTGTTGCCAGAAGACAACATACAGGCTCCGGAGACCCGTGTACAAGCACCTCCAATTCCCCTGATTACTTCCAGAACCCGAGTTAATTCCAGGATCAGGGCTGCAGCAAATGATGTACAGGTTGTGCCCAGCCGAGGAGCGAGTGGAGGCAGATTCATGTTCCAGGGGATTCCTTCCACTTGGGAAGCGGCAGGGGCGCATTTAAAAACTCACACAGGCATCCATGTTCTCAGTAGCCCTGCTCCATGTCTTCCATTCTAAATAGACCAGAAACAAAATTCCCAAATCTCAACAGTGCATCTGCTTGGTCACCTCCAGAATTGGTGAGACAACACAGGTAAAGGCAGATATTTGAAACTCTGAAACAAGTCGAATTATTTGCAATCATAATGGAATAGAACTTATCTGGACAACTATGCTTGCTAACAGCGATGACTTCCAGTTGGTTAGTTCTCTCATTCTTTAGATCAACACTTTTCCCTGAATGTTAGGTGCCGGAATGTTTAGCAGCTGTATAGAAAAGGAAGGCAGTATTGGCTTTCCTTGTCTCCCCTATCTGCTGTACAGTCATTTCTGGGCTGCCTTATGAACCCGCCTATAATAATGCAGGGCACACATGTCGCCCTGTTCATAGATAGCAGCCACCACTCTTTACTTCTTCATTGCACAGAGGAAGAGTAAGGCTGAATGTGAGATTTCGTGTTTACTTCTTGTGCATTATAGCTGTTTCATCCCCTAAACCAGCTAGAAATCAGTTCATCTAGTACTGGTATTATGGGGCCAGTAATATCTACTTTGATGGGGGAGGGGTGTGTGCTTGCACTTTCTAGTTTGGGAGAGGATTTTTTTGCAAAAGCCTGGCCATGTAAAAAGTGGTTTTATTTATCTTTACTCATTGTCACGTGATCTGTCCTGTGAGTTACATATGTTATGTATTTGGGCAGGAGCGCCAAAGGAATGCTAGCAAAGGGCAGGAATGGAGTCAATTAGATTGTTGACATTTTTTGCAATTATAGCAATTATAACTACTGATAATTAAAAGTCCAAAGCATACTAACAAGTACATAGAAGAGCAATAGAGGGCATATCCATAGATATATGCACTCAGACATAGGTGTGTGTGTGTGTGTGTGTGTGTGTGTGTGAGTGTGTGTGTGTGTGTATGTGTGTGTGTGTGTGTATTTTGTATGCATATGTCATATACAGCAGGCGAGTGTATAAGGTAAGATTGGATGACACACCACTTCTTTCTTTTTGGAAAACATCAAACCAAGATAAAAATAACCATACTAAAGTTAGCAGAGTGGATGTGAACAGAGGAAGGGAAACCAGACTGCCTGAATTTGGATTCCCATCCAACAGCGATTAGCTTGGCATCAGTGGGTTATTTGACTTCTTTGAGTTTTCATTTCCTTTCTGGTATGAAGGGGCCAATGACATCTACTTTTCTGGAGAAAGAGGGGTGTGCTTGCACTTTCTAGGTTGGGAGAAGATTTTTTTCAAAATGTTGTGAATAGCTCAGAATGGCAAAGGAAATCAATTTTTATCACCATGCAGAGAATCAAAATTATTTTACTTTCTAGTCTTGTTGGACCCATATAAGATTTTGAAAGACTGTATTCTACAGTGCTAAAAACAGATAGCCCAGTTTGACCCCACTGATTTTTACTGTGTAAGAGTGAGAAAACGCCTTGACCCATCTGAACTTCAGTTTCCTTGTCTATAAAATTGATAAGAATATGTTGGTATAAAAATGAAAGGAGCCAGGCATGGTGGTGCATGCCTGTAATCCCAGTACTTGGGAGGTTCAAACAGGAGGATTGCAGGTTCGAAGCCAGTCTTAGCAATTTAGTGAGGCCTTCAGCAATGTAGTTAGACCTTGTTTCAAAATTTAAAAAAAATAAAATAGGGGTATAGCTCAGAGCTAGAATGCCCCTGGGTTCAATCCCTGGTACCACAGAAAAATAATAAATAAATAAATAAATAAATAAATAAATAAATAAATGAAATGAGATTATCATATAATATGAAATGAGATTATGTGTTTAAAAATGAGATTATAGCCAGGCTCAGTGGTGCACACCTGTAATCCCAGTACTTGGGAGGCTGAGACAGGAGGATCATAAATTCAAGGACAGCCTCATCAATGTATTGAGACTATCGGCAACTTAGGGAGACCCAGTTTCAAAATAAAAAAGTAAAAAGGGCTGAGGGTGTATCTTGGAGGTAGAATGCCCCTAGGTTCAATCCCCAGTACCACAGAAAAATAAGTGAGGTTTTTAATAAATGGCAGATATTCAATCAACTTTTAAAACAAGACTGTATATTTTGGAGGTATTCTTTTTCCTATGCACACTAGTTGCTATTCTTTTCTTTTGCTCTAATAAGCAAATGTCCATGGTCCCCAAGTTTAATTTTTTTTTGAGGTACCGGGGATTGAACGCAGGGGTGTTCTACCTCCGCGCTATGCCCCCGGCCCTATTTTTTATACTTTATTTTGAAACTGGGTCTCACGAAGTTGCGGAGGGCCTCACTAAGTAGAGAAAGAGAGAGACAGGGAGAGAGAGAGAGAGAGAGAGAGAGAGAGAGAGAACTGAGGCTGGCCACGAACCCAGATCCTCCGGTCCGCCTCCCAAAGTACTGGGATTACAAGCGTGCGCCACCACACCCGGCCCAAGTTTAATTTACAGTCCTACATTTGCTTCCTCTGCCCCCGATGATTAGGGATATGAGTAAGGATATATCTACTGTGGCCTGCTGGGTTGAGAACCACTCATTAAATCCCTGATGCTGGACCCTCAGCAGAAGGTTCTCCCAAAATCATGAGGTTGCTGCCCCCACTGTGATGAAATCCACTATGCACCCCACTTCCTCCCACCCCTAGGTGGGAGATGAGTTACCCGGGACTTCTCTCGTTTCTCACTGCTGTGATTTACTGGGTGCCAGGCTTTGAAAGTGTTCTTCTCTCTCACCTCCTCAGTCATTTGCAGATAATTAATTTTATACAAACTAGGCTAGAACTAGGGTGTTGGCAGTGGGAACGATAAGGAAGGGACTTACAAAATTGTGTAAATGAAAAATAGGCCATATTTGGATGGATAGCTGTGGTGAAAAGCAGAGGTGCAGGGAGTAAGGAGGAGGTGAATGGAAAAGATGATCTTGGAGTTTTTTGTTTTTCGTTTTGTTTTTTGTGGCACTGGGGGTTGAACTCAGGGGCATTCTACCTCAGAGCTGCATCCCCATACATTTTTATTTTTTGTTTTGAAACAGGGTCTCAGTAGGTTGCTGAGAGTCTCCCTAAGTTGCTGAGGCTGGTCTCAAACCTGCAATCCTCCTGTCTCAGCTTCCCAAGTACTAGGGTTACAGGTGTGCACCACCATGCCTGACTGACCCTGGAATTTTGATTCAACATACCTGAAAAAAGCAGCATGTAGCAGACAGACATGAGGAGATTTAGTTATAGAAATAAAGAAGATTTGATTATAGAAGTACTGTATGCAATAATTTTCCTAATGTCTGCTGTGTTCACTCAGTATTGTTTTAGACTTTTTGTGATAACTATTGTCACCAACACACATACAAGAATAGGAGTCATAAGTGTTCTCATGGCTAGCACCAAACTTCTTTTTCCTATTCAAAATGTAGATGTGTTCAGTTTCCTGGGTTGGTGCTCATTGGAAAACTGGGATTGACCAGAAGAGAATCTTATGTATATTAATTGAGTGAAAACATTTCAGAGGAGAAACAGCTGTGACAGCCAGGCATCCTACAATCCAATGTTCTAGTCTAATCCGTTAAACATAATTGCATAACAGCACCATCTGCTCAATGCATCGTCCAGACAGTAGAGGCTGGAGGAGGGGCAGCGCAGGTTTTGTTGAGGAGCCGAAATCTTATAGGCAATAAAAACTGGAGGAAAACATGGGCTAAATGCCAAGAGTATCATTGTCTCGTTCAGGCCTCTAATATACAATGATTATATCATGAAGCCATTTCAGACAATTATGCTCAATGAAATAAAATGACCCATCATCTATATTAATGAGTGCTCTGTGTGTGTGTGTGTGTGTGTGTGTGTGTGTGTGTGGTGTAAGCAAATAAGTGAGCAAGAGAGAATCTACACACAACTGGAAATAAAGGGTGACTTTACCCAAAGAGAATAATGCATTTTAATTAAACTTTGAGCTCCTTGAAATTATTGGTTTGAAGTTTAGTTGAACTCAGTCCAAAATCTTGTAGCAAGAGTTTATTTTTATTTCTCAAACTGCTACTCAAGTTTGCATGAAAAGCAAAACATTACATTCTTATTGAGCAACATTTTCATAATTTCAATATAAACACATTAGAAATGGGAATTTTGCATTTCTTGTAAAAAAATATCTTATGAATTTAGATTGAATTGAATTCATTAAACTGAAAGTTCATGGACTTTAATTGAGTAGTGTCATAAAGTGGAAATCAAAAGGAAAGGGGAGAGCCAGGTGTGATGGCACACGCCTGTAATCCCAGTACTCGGGAGGCTGAGACAGGAAGATCGCAGGTTCATGACCAGCCTCAGCAACAGAGCAAGACTCTTAGTAACCTAGTGAGACCCTATTTCAAAACAAAAACTAAAAAAGGCTAGGGTTGTAGCCTGGAGGTAGAATGCCCCTGGGTTCAATCCCCAGTAACACACATACACACACACACACACACACACACACGTGCTGAACCGGTGCCGCGTTTGCTGCTTGCTGAAGTCCCTCGCATGAACAACTCTGGGTCCAAAATTATTATTATTATTATTATTATTTTTTGCGGTACAGGGGATTGAACCCAGGGGCGTTCTACCTCCGCGTTACACCCCCGGCGCTATTTTTTTATACTTTATTTTGAAACTGGGTCTTACAAAG
>PVJS01021587.1:19002-31450 GCA_004027185.1 Glis glis
GGGCCTCACTAAGTAGAGAGAGAGAGAGAGAGACAGGGAGAGAGAGAGAGAGAGAGATCTGAGGCTGGCCGCAAACCCGGATCCTCCAGTCTCCGCCTCCCAAAGTACTGAGATTACAAGCGTGCGCCACCACACCGGGGATTGAACCCAGGGGCGTTCTACCTCCGCGTACACCCCCGGCCCTATTTTTTTATACTTTATCTTGAAACCGGGTCTCACCAAGTTGCAGAAGGGCCTCACTAAGGAGAGAGAAAGAGAGAGAGAAAGAGCTGAGGCTGACCACGAACCCGGATCCTCCGGTCTCCGCCTCCCAAAGTACTGGGATTACAAGTGTGCGCCACCACGCCCGGCCAAAATTATTTTTAATAATGGGGTCGGCCGAGGAGGAGCCAGGCAATTCTCCTGACCTCCTGTGTTCAGTGTCCTTTTTTTTATTAAGGATTTAAACGAAGCAAACGGCTAGGGGGTCACAAGTTAAGTTTAGGGTTACAGGCTAAGTTTTAGGAAAAGGTAGTCACCAGGTAGGTTTAGGGTGTGGCAGTCATGGGTTAAGTCTAGGGAAGGGCAAGGTAAACATTTCAGGGAGAAAAGAAGGTCATCAAAGTCCACCTTTCAGTGCCATCCGGTCCAAGGAAGCTTGTCTGCGTGCTGACAATTTCCACTCAGCTTGTACTGTGTACCTAGCTGAGCCAGTCCAAAATGGTGACCTCATTGCGTGGGCTAAGATGGCCCCCAACACACACACACACACACACACACACACACACACACACACACACACAGGAACGGGTTGTTAAAAGGGCCAGAGTTCTCCCAAATGTGATTTTAGTAACTGAACTTGTCTGAGTCTTCTGTTTCCCACCTGGAAGTAAAGTAGGTATATGAATTGCTTCTCCAAGGGTCTTTTTAACTCCAGACTTCTTTGATTTTACAATCTTAGAGCTAGAAGTACTGTCCCCCCAGACTACTCTGCAATTTTTGATTACTAAGAATTTATCTTTAAAACAAAAAGCTTTAGTAAAATTATACAAGACTTTTTCTTAATTCTTTCCTGGAAAAAGCACATTTTGTAATTCAAAGTCATGCTTTAAGGACCACGGTCTTTACCCAATTCCCATGGGGTCAATATCACCACCATGATCGATTTCAAGCTGTTGGGACTCTGATCAGAGTTATATAACTGCTATATACCACTAAAGCGAATTTGCCTATCTATGTGCTCCGGCCCAGCCACTCACAGGTACACTAACCCTTGTCTTTCCAAGGGAAAATTTCTATTTCTATTCAGAAATTCACAGATCCAGCTTGAGAATGAGAACAATCTATACTTACAGTAGCATTTATGAAAACACAAAATAAAGATTACTTGCAGTCATTTTCAAACTCAATAACATAATATGCCGCCCTCCCAGCCTTAAATTAAGGCATTACAACTTGGGAACGGTCACATCTCTACAGTATTCTTTTCACTTGTTCTGGTATGAAGACCTTGAGTGCCTCCATCTGCCTTCCTTCTGGTTCAACTTTGGCAGCCATAGTGAAATACCGTGCCTTACAACTAAAGATGTATCAATGACCCTGACATTGAAGCCAGAACCACTCACACCCCTGAATCAGGTTCTAACATAGAACAATAATAATGAGCATTATTATCTTAAATTTATATAAGCATTATTATTATGAATTTATTATATTATAAATTTCACAAATAATAAGTCTCTCATAAATAATTCACCCTAGAGTCTGTTCTAGAGTAGATTTAAATAATATCTAACTTGAAAGTAGGAAAAATAGTACATTTCTCTCACCAGATACATGAAATCTAGCTATATGGCTATGACATTTATATGCCACATGTCATCTGTTGGTTTAAGCTTGAACTAACCTCCTCACAAACATTCATAGTATTTACTGGTTTCTTTCTGAAAGGGGATCAGTGAATCTGATAGAGCACTATTTACACTTGATCTTGCTCGTAAAGATATAGTTAATAAAAACTTGCTGTCTTGCCTTGGGTTCTTTTAATAGGAGAAGAAGGATGGGATGTGAAAGGTTTGGAATAAGTTGCCTCATACTTAGAATCTCACATTATGTCTTCCTCTACCCACTGACCATTCCTTCTATGAGTCATTTCAATGCATTAATATGCAAATTAAAAGCCATATTTTAGTGTCATGTGCCGGATGTATCCCTTCTGCTGTAAAGCTTTTGTGTGCCCTGGCTGTTTCCCAGGAGTTCACTTCCTACTTAGGAACTCAGGTCAAATGTCACTTCCTCAGGAAGCCTTCCCTGACTGTCATCCTTCCCCTAAAAATACAGATCTCAAATGGAAATGACATAAGTGTGTGGTTATTTGATAAATGTCTCTCACCCCGCTGGACTGGACGCTGTATTAGCTGAAAGCTAGGACTGGCTTTAGTTTTGCTCACTTTGGAATCCTGGTGCTCAAAACAGTAACTGAAACAAAAGACACCTAGTAAATTCTGAATGAAGAAGTGAATGAGTGATATGAGGAATGCTATAAACACACGAATGAATGAACACAGCCACACGCCTTTGCAAATAAACTATTGCTCTTGTCTCTCTTCACCTCGCTACTGCCTCTGACCCTACTTAGATCCAGCAAGCTATATGATTCCTGTGCAGAATGAGAATGAAAGTACAAGTAGAGGTGATAAAAGAAAACTTTGAGATTCCCTTTCTGGGCACCTAAGAGGCTCCACTTGAAGGGGTAGACCCACTCTTGTCGAGATTTCCACCTTGCCTCCAGTTCTTTCTTGGCTGGAAATCGAAGTGCCAATTGCTGTGCAAGCCACCAGGAGGATCAGTGGGCAGTGCGGTGGGAAAGGCGCCCCAGAGGCGGGGGCCCAGCCTGCTCTTTCTTCGTCCGTCATGGACCAGCTGCCGCAGCCTGGGACACACTTACCCCTGTGAACCTGAGCTTACCCAGCCAGGAAAGTGACCAGAGCAGCCCCACACCATTCAGGATTGTTGTGGAAACAATTTGAAAACTCTAGAACCACTCTGCACAGTCAATCAAATTATTCTTAGTTCTTAACTTCATGGCCAAATGGAGGTAGGGGGAGCAAACTCTAAGGCTGTGGTCTGGGTTCTTTGCCCCGGGCCTGTCCTGTGCTATGACGACTCAGGTAATCTCTGTCTAAAGCTACCTGTGAGATGGTAGATGGGTGATTTTCAAAATAACTAGTATAGTGACAAAATCCTTTTCAGTCCTTCCTATTTGCTAACATCGTTCATGGGATATTTTTTTTTTTCTGCTGGAGAATCATTTTGTGTATTTTTCTGTGATGATTAGTGCTTGTAACCTAAAATCTATCAACCTTAAGAGATGTTCATAAGAGAATGAGTAAACAGAAAGCCTGGGGTCTGCAAGACCTCAGACTAAACCGTGGAGCAGGTACAGCTCGTTTGGGGATGATGAGTTTCTCTCTTTCTCTGCTTCCTTTTCTTTCTATCCCTGCAGGCTGGCTCACACCAAATGTAGAAATGTACATGACTTCCCTTTCTCAAAGGCATGCTGGGGAAGGATCTAATACCCTTGTCATCATCAGCATAGGAGTGATTAAGGAGGCGTAGGTCCCACCCAGAGACTTTGATTTAGTGGACCCTCGCCTGTGATTTTTACGTGCCCTGTTGACGAGTTGGTTGGTGGACACTAAATACCTTGAGCACTGGGAGTACCCGAGTGCTTGCTCTCTGCAGAACCCTGGGGAGGCAGGACAGCGCTTGGCTCATGGTGGGAGTTCTGTAAAGTGTTGCTGAATGAGAGTGCCCAGTACGGGGAACCACTGGTATAAACGTCCTCACCACCACCTCCCTTACAAATCTGTACGTTCGTATCTTAGGGCATTAGTTTGCTCGGGCTACCATAACAAATTGCCACAGGCTGGGTAGCTCAAGCAACACTCAGTGAATTTCTTTCCAACTGGTTCTGGGGGCTAGCAGCCCGACTTCAAGGTAAGAGCAGGGTGGATCTCTCCCAAGACCTTGGCTTGTAGCCAACCATGTCTCCCCACATCTTCTCACTGTCTGCCCTCTGTGTGTCTGTCTCCTAGTTTCTTCTTACAACACCAGTCCTACTGGACTAGGGTCCACCCACATGACCTCTTTTTGTTTGTTTTGTTTTGTGGTCCTGAGGATTGAACTCAGGGACATTCTACCTCCTAGCTACACTCACATAACTTTTTACTTTTTGTTTTGAAGCAGGGTCTCACTAGGTTGCTGAGCGTCTCACCAAGTTGCTGAGGCTGCAATCCTTCTGTCTCAGCCTCCCAAGTCCTGGGATTATAGGCATGTGCCATCATGGCTGGCTATGACCTCATTTTAAATGCATTACCTTTTTAAAGACCCTATGCCCCAATACAGATATATTCTGAGGTACTAGACATTAGGATTTCAACATATGACTTTGGTGGGGGGGGTGCACAACTCAGCCCAGAACACTTAGCAAATATATAAAGCCTCATGAAGTTCTCAACATTGGAGTTTATCCATCAGACTGGATGCGGGGAGTGTTTTCTGAGCTATTGGACTCTTCTGGAGCCTATGGAATCATCGCCAATAGGCAGCCACTTACCGATGACACTGGTCCTAAAGAAACAGACTTTTCTCCAGGAATTTTAGCAACCGACAGGACAGCATACATATTGTATATCAGTGTAACCATGACAAGGACAAAGTGACGTGCCTTTGATAGAGCGACATGGAATGCGGAAGCGGGTGTCAAACAAGAGTAGGGGCAGGGGTAATCCTTGCAGCCACAGGATGCTAATAAATGTAGAGAAAACTATTTTCATAAGGCAGACTCCTCGTTTGATATTTTGCTCTTATTTTTTGTGGGATTTTTTAAAGGAAAATAAACCCTTAGTAAATTAGAATGTTGCAACCTAATACCATGTTCAAGCTCATAAATGTTTTTCTTCAGAGTTCATTTGGAAGCATTTCAGACAGATTGTTAGGATTATTACTTTCTGGGATAAAATCATGCAAATTTTTTTGCAAACATTTCTTCCTTAACTCATAACCTTCCCCTCAGTAATATTTTGCATGTTGCAATAAAAAAGCAAGGAGGAAAGGCAGCCTCTATTTTTAGATTAACACACTTGCCAAACTGAGGGAGACTTATCTACATGCCTGCTTCCCACAGACATGAGCTGTTTTTCTAGTGCCAAACGCACCAATTTCATAACCCGCTGACAAGAGGACACTGCCAGGTTTACACACCATCTTTAAATCCCATGTCTCTAATGCCATTGCTTCTCTTAATGCCATCATTGTGTGAGAGTGGGCAGACCCTGGTGGATCCGGGTAGGTGACTATGCTAGACAGCCTTCGTTTGTCTTTGTGCTGTGGGGAGAGGCTTAGCAGACATGGAGCATGGGCAGTGACGTGCAGTACCTGGAGGCAATTCTGCGTAGGCAACAATGATACCAAGACAGGAGCCAGGAGTCATTGCAGCCCATTGCTGAGGTGATGGGCAGGGTCTCATGTATAGGGCTGGTAAAGCCAGAAACTGGCCTTCCCTAACCAGATGCAAGAAGAGACCCCCGCATGCAGAAGAAAAGCTGCGTCCAGAGGCTAAGGAGAGTCCTGGACTGCACATCAGAGCACACGGAATGCAGTTGTCCAACCCCGGCGAATTCTATTGAGCTCTTGGTTTTCTCATCTGGAGACCCGTAAAGGCTTCACCAGAGATTTGGCAATGAATGGTGACTCATCCAAGGTCGCTCAGAAGCCAGTGGCAAAGTGTACTGGAATTTAGAATTCCTACTTTTTCTCCCTTTGTTCGGTAATTTTCCACTTGAAATATCACAGTGTGTTTCAAAGGAAGCTTCAAAGGTTATTTATTTATTTATTTATTTATTTATTTATTGTGGTACTAGGGATTGAACCCAGGGACATTTTACCTCTGAGATACACCCCTAGCCCTATCTATCTATCTATCTATCTATCTATCTATCTATCTATCATCTATCTATCTATCTATCTATCACCTATCATCTATCATCTATCTCTATCTATCATTTATCTATCTATCATCTATCTATCCATCCTGGGGATTAAACCCAGGGACATTCTATCTCTGAGCTACACCTTCAGCCCTATTTTATCTTTTTTTATTTTGAAACAGGGTCTCACTAAGTTGCTGAGGCTGGTCGTGAACCTGTGATCCTCCTGTCTCAGCCTCCCAAATACTGGGATATCAGGCATGCGCCCCTATGCCCAGCTATCAAAAGTTTTAGAGAGATTCAATGAGAGAGATTGTGCAAATCAAAACTGGCCTGTAGATACCCCAAAACCTGCATAAAGATGTTTACAGTGACTTTCCACAAATTGGAAATAGCTCAGGGATCCCCTAGCCAAGATGGACAATCAAATTGCGAGCCATCCATTGCTCCACACAGTGGAATGCTACCCAGCAATAAAAGGGAATGAACCCCTGACACATAAAACATCGTGGATGCATCTCAAATGCTCCAAGCTGAGTAGGAGAAGTCAGACCCAAAAGGCTACAGGCTGTATGAGTGCATGTTTATGTCATTCTGGAAAACAGACTAGTGGATGCCAGGAGCTAAACTTCAGGACAGGGTTGATCACAAGACTGCATGGGGGACGTTGTGGGATGATGGGCTTGATTGTTCTATGCCTTCACTGTGATAATAGTTATATGACCAGTGCTATCATTGAAGCTCTTAGATCTATATAGTAAAAGAATGAAATTTAGTATAGAAAAATTAAAATTAAAAATAATTTTAAATTGTTTTAAAAAGAAAAAATAGCACATGGATAAGCTCCCAGAAGACAATGTCATAAAACAGGCAAGAGCGTGAGCTGAGCAGCCAAACTGCCCAGATTTAAGCCTGGGCCTTGCCTTTCTGTGCCTCATTTCAGTATTATTGCTATTAATATCCATAAAGTGGGTATAAGAAGAGTATCTTTCCCATGAGATTGTTGTAACAGAGGAGTTCTAGCAGTTCCGTCTTACCCATGGGGGATACATTCCAAGACCTCTAGTGGATGCTTGGAACTGGGAATACTACCTTACTTGATATATTCTGTTTTTTTCCTATGCATACCAATGATAAAGTTTAACCTATAAATTAGATACAAGCAGAAATTAACAATAACTAATAAAATCAAACAATTATAACAACATACTTTCATAAAAGTTATGTAAATATGTTCTCTCTCTTCCTGCCTCCCTCTCTCTCTCTCGTTTTGTTCTGTTTTATTGTTTGTTTGTTTATTTTTTGGTACTAGGGATTAAACTCAGGGACATTCTATCTCCAAGTTACACTCCCAGCCCTTTACATATTTTTTTATTTTTATTTTTTGGCAGTACTGGGGATTGAACCCAGGGGCATTCTACCTCTGAGCTACACCCCCAGTCCTATTTTTTATTCTTTATTTTGAAACAGGGTCTCACTACATTGCAGAGGGCCTCACTAAGTAGCTGAGGCTGGCCACAAAACTCCTGTCTCAGCCTCCCAAGTACTGGAATTACAAGCGTGAGCCACCATGCTCAGCTCCTTTTTATATTTTTAAACAGAGTTTTGCTAAGTTGCTAAGAGCCTTACTAAGCTGCTAAGTCTGACCTCAAACCTGAGGTCCTCCTGTCTCAGCTTCTGAAGAAGTACTAGGATTACAGGCATGCACCATGGTGCCCGGCTCCTCTCTCTCTCTCTCTCTCTCTCTCTCTCTCTCTCTCTCTCTCTCTCTCTGTGTCTCTTTCATCCTTGTAGAGTACTCACCTTTCTTGTGATGCTGTGAGATGATACAATGCCTATATGATGGGCTTAAGTGAGATGGATTACACAGGCATTGTGATTTAATATTAGGTGGCTACGTAAGGGTTACTAGAACACAAGCACTGTGATACCACAACAGTTGACCTGATAACCGAGATGACTACTTAGTCACTAATGAGCAGGTGGTATATACAGGGTGGAAACACTGGACAGAGGAATGATTGACATCCTGGGCATGACACTGCATCATGGTGCAAGATTCATTATGCTGCTCAGAATGGCACACAATTTAAAACTTACGAATGGTATATTTCTGGATTTATATATCCACAAAATATGAATACATTTTACATAGCCATATGTATATTAAGTGGATTATATATAAACATTTGTTTAATATTTTCAGACCACAGTTCACTGTCAGTAACTGAAATTACAGAAAGTGAAACTGCTGATAGGGGGGACTAGTGTTTAGAATGCTTGCTTTGGTTTGACATTTGTTTGTAGGATTGTGAAATATATTTTAGGACAAATTCCTTGAAGTGCAAATGCTGGGTCAAAACTATGCATTGTCATCCATATCCACAAACTACCTTCCAAGAAAATTATGCAAACTCATGCTCCTATAAACAGAGCAGGAGTTCTTGGTCCTCTGCTCTCTACCCAACACTGCCTAGCACTAATCTTTTCATCTTTTCCAATTTGAAAGGTTAAAAATTGTACTTCATTGTTCTTTTAATTTGTATTTCTTTAATGACTAGTGAGGTTGATTATCTTTTCATATATTGGTCATAAGTATTTTTATATTAATTGCCTATTTAGAATCATTTTATTTGAATACTTATAGTTTTATTAATTTACATGAATTTGTTACAAATTAAGCATAATCATAATAATCACTAACATTTATTTTTCACTAGGTGTCAGACATTCTGCCAAGCATAGAAAAATATTGATATTTGACCAGGCATACACTTCTTTTTAAAATTGTTTTGTGGTGCTAGGGATTGAACCCAGGGCATTATACCTCTAGGCTACACCCCAGCCCTATTTTATTTTTTATTTTTAAACAGGCCCTCACTAAGTTGCTGAAAGCCTTGCTAAATTACTGAGGCTGTCCTCAAACCTGTGATCCTGCTGTCTCAGCCTCCTAAGTACTGGGATTACAGGCGTGCACCACCGTGCATGGCTAGTCATACAGTTTTAAAATTTCCTTTGTGACTTCTGTGTCTTCTCGGTCATGTTTAAGGAAGTCTTCCCTTTTGAGTGACTATAATCTTTCCATACAACGAGTATTGTTATGTTCCCACTTTTCTCATTTGTTTGGAAGTTCTTTGTAGCAATTCTCATTGTAGAAGTCTTCTAAACTAGTAAATGATTTTTAATTTCAAAATGAAAAAGGAGAGCCGGGCATCGTGGTGCACGTCTGTAATCCCAATACTTGGGAGGCTGAGACAGAAAGATTGCAGGTTCATGGCCAGCCTCAACAATTTAGTGGGACTCTCAGCAACTTAGTGAGACCCTGTTTCAAAACAAAAAATAAAATAGGGTTGGGGGTGTAACTTGGAGGTAAAATGCCCCTTGGTTCAGTCCCCAGTACCAAAAAAAAAAAAAGAAAGAAAAGAAAAAGCATGTGTGATGGCATTTTTAGCAATAATCTTAAGCATCAGTGTATTTCCAACAGGTGAGTGAGAGGTGAGAAAAGGGTACCGGGGGAAGCTGGCAGGTGAGGACGCCTGACTGAGCTATGGACTGTAGGTGCTTGGGTGACCACAGAGACTTCCCCCATTAAATGACGCTGGGTGATTCTCTAACACTGTCATCTCTCCTCCTCTTGTCTTCCTCTCTGTGTGCCCCCTTCTCCCAAGATGTCCCCACTCTCCATTTCCTTACTGTACCCCGTACACCTGACCCTAATCTCAAAGGCCCACTCAAAACAAAGCAAACATTTTCAAACAGAACTTCCTCCAACTCTCAAATTTCCTTCATTGTTAGTGAAATCAGACTCTACAGTCCAAGTGCTACTTTAAAGGCTTGGCTCTTTTCTTCTTCCTCACTTAAAAAAATAACAATTTTGGAGAATGAAACAAAAACAGAGGTGTAATACATCTCCTATGACCTCACATTTTTAGGGTAATTTTTTCTTGCCAACTGATCCTGCATTTATGCTAATGTCCCCTTTCTGTTTCCTTAAAAGTACCCAGTTCTTCCAGCAAAAGCCAAAAGGAAAATAAACTATGTTTCTCATGCAATGTGTGGCAATAACAAAGGCCTTGAGCACTTGAGCACATTTTTTTTGATTGAGTGGAAAGAACCAATTATAGTTGCCAGTTATTTCTACTAGGGGATTTTTAAAAAAAGCTAAGTGCCCATGTGTAGAGAAGGGCAAACTTTTTCATTTGTTTGTTTTTATTTTAGATCTGCCTTCCAGTCATTTCTGTAAGAAAAGAAAGTGAACATTTGATAATGTTCAAAATAAGAAAGTTCACATAGTTATGAATCTAAATATCAGCACCAAAATTATTTTGTCTCCAGATTACCATTAAATTCCTAAGCACAGAATTAAGCAAGATTTTAAAAATATGTATTGTTTCTGAATGTGTGTACATTTATATATATATATGCATATATACATATAACATATATACATAGAACATAGAAACATAAATATATGCATGCATTTGTATATAGAACATATATTAGAATATGTTCACATATATGATATATATGGACTATATGAAGAGAAACATGTAGTGCTTATCAAAACCAGTCACGTCTTTTGGAAAGATAAACTGGCTAAACACACACACCAGCAAATCACTTCTCCCCTCCCAGAGAGATCTGACCAGTTTAAGGTCCTGAGATGAATGCTTCTGGCCTTTCCAGCAGGCATAATACCAAGGTGGTGTCTCAAAAGACAAACATACTTTTGTGGTAGATAACTGTTTTCTTGGCCTCTGAATAACTGTGGCTACATTCTTACAAAGAAAATTGTGGCCTGCTTTGCCAGTTATTTTATTTTTCCAAAGAAGGAAAATTCCCACCCTAAGGCACAGAAATTAAAGTTCTTAAAGGAAAAGTCCTCTTCCTCATTACCATTCTCACCTCTGCTGTCAGTCTGGTTGCAATGGGGCCTGGACGTCACTTTCTAGAATCTGGGGAATGCGTATGTGTGTGCGCATGTGTCTCTCAACCCAGTCAAACACACGTGCAAGAATCCAGCAGAATTTAACTGTGGTTTACACTGACCCATCTGAATAGCTGTCTCATTTCTTCATCTCTTTCATCTTTTGTATATTATCACTTGATTACTTATTCCCCTACTTACCAGGCAATTCTGAAGTCTCTACTGTGTATTGGACGCGGTGGCTGATACCACACATACAAAGATTATTTCTTTCTCCATGTATTTCAAGCAATACCATTCTATGAAGTATTTGGGATATGCAAGCATAAGTGGTCCTGCCCTGGAAAGGCTTACAGTTTTCTTTGCCTTTTCTGAAGATATGATTCTTAAAATTCACTTAGTATTTATACAAGGTCTAATCTTGGTGTATAAATATTTCACCTTACTTGTAGCCAAGAACAAAGCACATAATTTCTCTTGAGCACTCCTGTCTGCTGTCAGGGCAGCACGTAAAGACCCAGGCCAAGGGCCACCTGGGTTACACTTGTCTAAATATCGGGGCCTGTGATTACACAGGAAGAGCTGAGTTCATGCTTCTGCAAATCAGTGGCATACAAAAATGCATTTGCAAAAACTGTTGTAAGAGACAAATGTAACAAAAAATGCATGTGAAAATCGTTAAAAGAATTGGAATTCTGATATCATTTATTAGGATAAATATAAATTTGTAATTTATATCTTATATAAAATATATAAATTATTATGTAAATTATGTATGAAATCACACATACACATATGTATATATGTGTGTGGTACTGAGACTTTACCCAGGGGCATTCTACCTCTGAGTTATATTCTCAGCCCTTTTTAGTTTTTATTTTTTTGTTTTGAAATAGGGTCCCACTGGGTTGCTGAGAGTCTTGCTAATTTGTTGAGTCTAGTCTTGAACCTGTGATCCTCCTGTCTCAGCCTCCCAAGTATAAGGATTAGAGGCATGCACCACCAAGCCTGGCTTCATTATAATTTTTTAAATCGGTAGACTTAGTTGGAGTAGTGGTGCATACCTGTAATCCCAGTACTTGGGAGGTTGAGACAGGAGGATTGCAGGTTTGTAGCCAGCCTCAGCAATTTAGCAAGACCCTCCACAACTTAATGAGATCCTGTTTCAAAATAAAAAATAAAATAGGGCTGTGGGTATAGTTCAGAGGTAAAGTGCCCCTGGGTTCAATCCTAGTACCACAGAGAGAGAGAGAGAGAGAGAGAGAGAGAAAGAGAGAGAGAGAGAGAGAGAAATTGGTAGACTTTTGGCATCTGGCTTCAAAGACTTAAGCCCTTTGAAAGAAGTTTGTTTGTTTGTTTGTTTGTTTTTGCGGTACCGGGGACTGAACGCAGGGGCGTTCTACCTCCGCGCTACGCCCCCGGCCCTATTTTTTATACTTTATTTTGAAACCGGGTCTCACAAAGTTGCGGAGGGCCTCACTAAGGAGAGAGAGACAGAGACAGAGACAGGGAGAGAGAGAGAGAGAGAGAGAGAGAGAGAGAGAGCTGAGGC